>JAQPZY010001009.1:600000-880000 GCA_029931535.1 Margaritifera margaritifera
TCAAGCCCTATTAGAACTTCTATTTTTATACGTGGCGGTAACTTGTTGATGTAATGGCAGAACTGATTCGTATGTGCTTTCTAAAACTTAGAATGTACGAATTGCTATTATGAAATATTTGCAATTGCTTACATATTCAAAAAAGAAACAATCGAAGGAGGTAAAACAGTGTAAAATATTCACTCGGCACATTAACGAATGTTAGTATAAATGTTCATTATATACTTAAATGTGCAATATAGAACATTAGTGGTGAAATATTTTTCATTTGTTTTTATTCCTATAGTTTCAAACGTGAAAAATATATCCTTATATTTTCACACGTGAAAATGCAAGATTTTCCATCATGCCATGCGTCGCTGTATTGTGTGCACCTTTAGAAGTAGTTCTTGCATCAAGAACAAAGAGTAATTTGTGAGCTTGATCGATAAATATAAACTGTATTACCTTCCAGATATAAGCATTCTTTTTTGCTTAAGATAGTTGATTCGTCACAGTTTGCTCCTTGCCAACACTGTAAAAAGCCAGGTATGCAACATCACTCAATTTGACTTGCTTTTACTCTCAGATAGGGTAAAATAGATTACAAAAAGTCAAACATTTTAATTTACTGCAACATATTAGGTCATCCCAAACCCACCGGACTCTCAAATCGCTGATTTGTTGTTATTTTGTTATGGGTTTAACGCCATGTTTCAGCACATGATAGACTATACATGGCGGCCAATATATTTGGTCAACGAAGAACCCGAGAAAATCCCGGGAAGAACCACCTACCCACGAGAAGCTACTGGCAAACTTTTTCACATACCCACGTTGGCCGAGCCCGAGACTCGAACCCACGCGGACAAGGGTGAGATGTCAGTGATCTGTAAAGATCAACGCGTATCTTTTTTCAATACGCATATTCATCCCTAGTATGCATTCCTAATGGTCGTTGCGAGAAATAGATTTGATGTAGACTTATGACCATGTGATCATAACTCTTTACAGGACAAAACTCAAGCTAAAGCTCACAACCACAAATAAAAGGGGATATTTAGAGTGCATATATGTCTTTGACATTAGGCATGTCAGCACACAAACCAGAGCAAAGAAAAGTGAACATTTTTCTAATCTTATTTCAATTAGGTATGTTATCTTGAATGTGTTTATTTTTTTTTTCTTTCTGACTTTGAGATTGAGCTTGAGTTTTTTGCTTAAAAAGCTTCAATAAAAGCGGCCCGGCTTGGTATCCTACCTGTAGCATTACAAAAAGATATAACGATATTAAACCATGGATAGAAACAAAACAATTTGTGGCAGTTTAGCTCGTTACTTCAGACTTCTAGGTAGGTTACTCTTTACCCATGATCATCTATTCTCTAACTCGTTTCTAAGGGATGGCTGAGGGATGGAGTTGTGATGGAATGAATAGTCACGTCCTTTTATTGAGGTTGCTGGTAAGTTATTATTTATCATTTTTTATTTTAAAGATTGATTATATAATATAATCGGTACAGTAATATAATCATGATATTCCCTTAAAGGTGAAGGAATAGCTGCAATGGACGGATAAGCTATACCCGCCTGTCCTGGTATGCCCCTAGCGAAGCAAAAATACAGTGGTTGGCAGGGAAGGGGAAAACGCCCCGACTTGTAGCAGTTCTGAGCGTATAAGTGGCAAACATTGCGTTGTTTACATCAGCAACATACCTAAGGTATCAGTCCATAGGATTGTACAGAGGCTTTAGCGGGTAGCGAATATTTAAGTTGGAAGGCGGGGAGGAGTCGGTGCTATTGTAAATCATACTGCAAACAACTTACATCCCTCCCTTTATACTGAACAATATAGCCAACAAAGGGACGTGTAATTGTACCTTACCTTTCATTGTACATACAAGTTTGCATCCTAATTTTTGAGAAGGCATACAAATTCATACTCTACCCCTAAATTACACCACATGACAGTACAAATTGAACTCTCCTTTGCTCTGATGTAATATGAGAATTTGTTTGTAAGCAGATACACTACTATCAATATATTTCATAAATACAGGCCTGTAAAAAAACAATTGAAAAAAATAAATTTTAAAATAAAGACCATCAAGATAAATACTATACAATATGAGCAAAAGGAACCCAATAACTTTGTAACGCTCATAAATAAAACAGTACAAGCAGATGCCGATATATTACGAAAGGGCACAATTTCAGGAGGCACACATAAATCATGCCATACGGTGTAATGATTGATGTTCCCGTAACGGAAAAGTGCTAGAGTTCATTTGAGTTTTATCTGTGTTATATTCGTTTTTTTGTAATGGACGACTCAGTCACCTGTTTTCGATTGAAGGGAAACTCTTTCTGTCACAGTACCAAAATAACCTGAATTAACGAGGACGTGGCGATTAAATCGCAAAGATCTGCTAAGTGATTTTGAATAGCATCACATAATGACCTCGTCATATTAGATGCGACTTTAATAAAAACAGCGGTGTATCACTTACATATTATTATAAATCTGACAAGGCTTTAATGCACATGTTATGAATACATTAAAGTATAGCTCAGGTGCACGCATTAAACCATACGAAAGCAATGTACGTGCTATTCATAAGCAGGGCAACTACATAATATTACTTCTGGCACGGTTCTTTATTACATAATGCCACATTTAATTTCAGAAAAGCTGCCACCTCTTCTGGCATAGAAAGAAAAGGTATAAATAGGCCAACTGACAACGCACATATCTCTTAAAGTTTATAATAGAGTAGCCTTTAAGAAGTACCTTAATTGCAACAACTGAACAAATTCACACTCTCTAGAGCAACAGGTATTTGATATTAAGAAAAAAAAATAGCAAAAAAAAAAAAAAGGAAAGTAACAACACATCAGGGTCTCACATAAATCTATTTCGAACAGCTGCCTCGCATTATTAAAACGTTCTGTTTCTTCATCGGGCCTACACACAATTACGCATAATATTTTCTCATCCGGGCACGCAGATCTATACAGAACCAAAGCCTTTATGTTGCTGTGAATCCTGGAACTTGAATTTTTATAAGCCCTAAACAAATCGACTGTTTGTGCCTTAACGCACAACGGCCTACTTTAGAGATGAGCTGTCTTGAACAGTCCTCTAATTCTATTGGTGGTTCCTCAAAACAATGTAAATTTTTGGATACTGCTTACGTAGCTGCAGGTACTACACAGGTTTGTATATTTAGAGTTGAGCTGTGTCGCCCAGTTCTCTAATTGTATTGGTGGTTACTCAAAACAGTGTGCATTGTATGAACTTATAACATGCCGGCAGGTACTACACAGTCTTTCATATTATACTTGTTTCATTACGCAGATGCATAACTTGAATAAACTGAATGCAAACCCCATCTTTATAAGTATAAGTATACATTGTAACCACCTGCCCTATCTTATATGAGCGTCGTCTTTCGATTTAAGTAAAGTGAGATAATTTCAAATAGCAGAGAATGGTCTGCAAAACGACATACTTTTTGTGATTGACCTAGATTATGTTTGTCAAGAAGCATTATAATGTTAACAATATACTTTAGGAACACATAATATACATAAATGACATGGAAGCATTTCGTCACACATTGATGTTGATTGCGAGCAAACATGAAAACACATAAGAAGCAATAAATTAGCTGGTGAAGGCAGAGCGGCTACAATGGACAACTACTGATCCTGCGATGTAAGACTATTGTACAAGATTTGAAAAATACTTACATGATTGAGTGGCTAACTATATAAAATAGTTCAATATTTACCGATATGTCCTGATTTGTGGCACCCCTTAGGTAGCTCTGTTAAAAATAAAGATAATATATATGTATATATATATATATATATATATATATATATATATATATATATATATATATAAGACAATATTGAAGATATGAAGGTATAACTACTTTAACTTTTTGCACCTTTGATTACATTTTATCATCGACTCAATTCCTTTAAGGCCTTGTCAAGATTAATTTGATCTAGTCAAGGCAGACATCACAACAATAGAAGTAGTCGTAATTGATCAATGCTCAGTAGAGTGCAATCCTGTTTCATTTGTAGTTTAACCTTGAAACAGATCTTGAAAAGAATACGTAATGTTTAAAGAGTAATGTACCGAACTAGTTCCAAGATAGTGACGACTATAGTAAAGTGTATCATATTGGCTCGTGTCTAACACACGGGTGTTAATTTCTAACAGCGTAGACCATTATCCACCGATGCATAATGTACAGGCAGATCAGGACTAATAGTGTAGTATTTATAATTTCATATAAACATCGAGGACACTGTTCGGCCTGCGCATTATGCTGCTCGAAGTTTTGTGCACTGGTAAAGGACCAGTTCTGGTTTAGCAACAAGTACTTAGAAATATCACCGTATCGTTTTAAAAATAGCGAAAATGACCAATATTTTCATCGTGGTAAACGTTTTGCCCGTCTTTTAAACGTATTTAAATGCAGCCGGACTATGCATGTCGATAAAAATGTCTACATACAAAAAACATTGTCGGAAAACTGAAATGATACTTAACTTGTTCCGATATAGCGACTGCTATAGGTAACTATGTTGTACTGACTCGTGTGGAACCCACAAGTATCAATTTCTAACAGCGTAGACCCTTATCTACCGACGCATAATGCACAAGCAGATCAGGACTAATAATGTAGTATTTATAATTTCACGCAAACATCGAAGACACTGATCTGCCTGCGTATTATGCTGCTCGCCTTTGGGCGTACTGTAAGTAGTAATGTGGGGGTGTCCAGGGACAGAAAGGGCGATCGGGGGACAATGGGAAATTAGCATGGAGAGGGCACTTGGGAGGCAATGGAAAATTAACATGGAGAGGGCACTTGGGGGCAATGGGAAATGAACATGGAGAGAGCACTTGTGGGGACAATGTAAAATGAACATGGAGAGGGCACTTGGGGGACAGAAGTATTTTATAGGGACAGAATATACACATAGACAAAAACAAACATAGAAACACCATTGACAATTTGATTTCTTTTCTAAGAGATGTGGTTGGCCCTGAAAAGGACCGTTGGGGTTTTTGCTAACCAAGTTAACACATATCACACCTCTTCACTGGTCTTCTTCCCCTTAAACTTCTACACACTTCAGGTCTGTAGATGAGTACCCGCTTCAGACACCTTGTCTCTCCACATAAATGTGTCTCTTCCAAATAGTTGTAGCCGTAATTTTAGTGATAGCCCATGATGCTTTGACATACATCCAAAACACCAGATATACTATCCAACAATCCCTTTTTTATTACAACCCCCCACCCTCTACAGTCCAGCACCCGCTTTTTGGATACTATCTAAACAAACACTCACATAACCGATCGCCCTCTTTTTTATGACAATTAAAACATACACCCCTACATTTCAACAAAAAGGATCCAACAAAAAGGGCAGGAGTGTTTATAGACACACTACTAAACCCTTACAT
Organism: Margaritifera margaritifera; assembly: GCA_029931535.1. Taxonomy (NCBI): domain Eukaryota; kingdom Metazoa; phylum Mollusca; class Bivalvia; order Unionida; family Margaritiferidae; genus Margaritifera; species Margaritifera margaritifera. The sequence goes on from JAQPZY010001009.1 coordinate 605,473, forward strand.
ACAAACATACTATACAATCAAGCACAAGTAGGCAAGGGTAGGAGTGCTTATAGACACACAACTATACCCTCACACAAACATACTATCACAAGAGAAGGGGTTTTAGGTTTTAGTTTACAACATAGACAAAGACATATACAAATATAAATATATTGGCAATGATTCAAGGTTGACAACGTTGTAGAATAAGACTAGAGCTCCAGTCATTTGGTACAGTGTCATTTTTACCATCGATGCACACACTACGTTTCTAAGCGAACGACAATACATAACCATAATGTTTTTTTTTTTTGCGGCATTATAGGACAAGGATAAATTAACATTAGGTTACCCTGTTTTTTTTTTTTTTGAGTTTCTAAAGGCAAGGGAAGATTCTATGCTAGAAATCGTCATTGGAAATATTTTCATTTATCAGTTTTAAAACAGTAGTGTTATATTTATTGTGAAAAACTGCAGTAACATTTGCTGTATGCCTCCCAAATATTTAAGATATGTTATGTTTTGCTGCACACGTCTTGAGACTACAGACAATGTTACAACATTTCCCCAAACCATTGACGGGAGAACAGTAAAAACACGTCTTGTGCAATTGGCGGTCTAACATGGACTAACTACAATAAAGCATACATTGTTACAGTTTTACTGAACGCATGTTTTGGCTCTAGAATGAGAGTGCAGACTAGGACGGGTCATAGAGTGCAGAATTGGATGGGTCATACTCGAGTCATTCTTACACTGTAAAGCTGTGTGCTTGTTGTTTTTTTTTTTGTTTTGTTTTTTTGTTTGTTTGTTTGTTTGTTTCCTTCGGACAACGCTAGATCTATAAACTTTGTTTGTGACACATTGCAGTGCCAAAATAGGAACAAATCTAAGATACCTGACATGCACAAGAACAACTAAACTCAAGATTTTATATAATACGACGATTGACCTATGAAAGAAAAATCGTTCTACAATTTGTTGGGGTGCAAGTTTTTGAAAAAATTACAAAACTAACGTAACATTTCACGTAATCATTGTGAAAACTGCCAACATTTTTTGAGAGGTATCTTAAAACGGGAACAGATACCATTATGATTTCAATGGAAATCATTTTATAAGAAATTTAGTGTGTGTGTTTGTGAAACAGAGAGAATTGAGAGAGAGAGAGAGTGAATATGTTATTCCTACTTTTAAAAATATCACGACACTTACGTGTTTAAGGTATATTTTCCTTAAGAAATTTCAAAAACACATATCCCATTTGAAAAATCACATCGATAGGAAAAATCCCCTTTTTTCGGTAAAATATCACAAGATGGAATTGAAGACATAGTCTACTAAAATCCTTCTTTTGAAAACGTAGATGTAAAAGTCTCACAAAATATTACATCCAAACATTCCGTGATGTATTTTGACTTAAGGCTAACACAATTTACGTTGATCAGAAATTATACTATTGGTTTGTGCGTTAGCATTCATTTGTAAAGAGACTAACGGTCAGGCAGGGACAAAACACGTCTAATCTTCTCATTGTGTCAATAGCAACTGAGGGCGATTCAAAGCGAATGCGGTTAGAAAATATTTGAAGCCAATGAAATTACTTATAATGAATGACGAAGTGTTTTGCTATAGAATCCAAACAGGCAGTGTGGCAAAATAATGCCTATGGTCTGGCCTTTTTACGATTGCGGTGCAAGCAGACTAGAGGGAATTTGCAATCATGTTAAGAATTCGTGTACTGTAACATTTTTCTCGCCACGCTAAATACTGAACTGTAACATTATTGGCTCTGGTTTTGAAACTGACAAAAATGTTTTCATTGGGTCATTTTGACATACGCTCATAGGTAGACAGAGAGAGAGAGAGAGAGAGAGAGAGAGAGAGAGAGAGAGAGAGAGAGAGAGAGAGAAAAGGTCTACACTATTTAGGGGCCGTTTTTTTCAAACTAGTGAATTTGAAGGCTTGTATGAAGTTACGATTTCTGGTAAAGCTACAAGTTTGTGTGTTTGGAATAAAACGGCAGACATCGGATTGACATTTGTTTCGTGACACATGTAAAGTTGAGAGTCTGTGCAAGTTTCAAAATTAACGTCACATAGCTTTCTATTGCTCGTATACATTTCCACTTTGGCAAATGTTAAGCAAAGCAGGCCATTATCACAAACATAGGTAGAGACAGGGGTATATATACAGAGAGAGAACTAACGGAGATAAATCATATCTGAATCAACAATCAAGATGAAACCATCACACCATTTCAGTGAGAAAACAGAAGAAAGTAAGAGGCCACGACGACGACTTTCCGTGCCGCCTTATCCACCGCTAGCTGAAGTGTTGCCCAAGTGCATACCAGCAATTTTGAAGCGGACATGAGTGAGTCTGAAACCATACCCTCTACCTCCACAAGACCAAGAGAGTCTAGAACCCCTAAAAAAAAGTCGTTTCGTCGCTCCCGAAAATTACTATCACATTCCAGAGACGCAAAAAGTGACTTCCAGAAAATGTTGAACCACGGCTTACACTTACACGGTCCGCTTTATAGACTTTAAGTCTGAAGTACCTCCTGAGAAAGCCGCAGGTTTCATTACCGATTTGTGTGATTCTTTGTTAGAGACATTGAAAAGGCAATGCAACGATCGGTTGAGACTTTCCATCCATCACGATAGCTTGAAGTCTCCTGTGTGGATCGAGTTTAGTACCCCGACAGAATTAACACCGTTTAAAGTCATGGAAATAATTGAACACGTTCAACAATCCAGTGACGAATTTACCATCACCGATTGAAAAGCCACATTTCACATGACCCACGTTTCAACTCCTAGAGGTAGCGGAAGAAGCAGGAAAGTGTTATTGGTGGACGACCTTCGCAGTACCAAACAGAGTATCGTCCAAATCGACAACTCCCAAGACCAGATGTGCTTAGCCCGTGCCATCGTCGTGGGGCGAACGTAATGCGACAAGAACGAGACCGCCGAATGGAAAAGATGATGAAAGAGCATTGGAAAGTCGGACAGAGCCAAACAGCGAAAAGAAGCAGAACTCATGCTACAACAAGCAGGCATATCAAAAGAGACCGTGTGTGGCATTCCTGAAATGCAACAACATCAAGACGTCTTGGCTCCTCGGTTAACGTTGAAAGTACACCCTCACGAGGTTCGCTGAGCTCTGGTGTTTCGAGGACCCAATTTCGCCGAAGGAAAATATATTCACGTGTATCATCATCAAGAACATTTCGATTCCATCACTAGTATCACAGGATTTATTGGATACTCTTACTACTGCGAGAAATGTGACCAAGGATTTAACAGTCGGGAGCAACACATTCATTGCGGAGAGAGATGTCGGGTCTTTTTAGCTTCCACACCATTCATTCATGAAAAACATATTCATTGCTCGGCGTGTCAAGGAACCTTTGTCATTACTCTTCTAACGAACAACATCGAATGAAACAAGTTCACCAGAAGAAAAGTGCTTGTGACTTTTTGAGATTGTGCTCCAAGTGTGGACAGCCGATTCCAAACAATAACTCCAAGGCAGACGTTTGTCCCAGAAAGAAAAGATGTCGTATTTGTGACCAGATCGTAGACTTTGAACATCAAGTTTACATTCAAAAATATGACAACAAACTGTAGAAACAATTAAAGGGTGATCAGCACAAGAAGTACAAAACAAAAGTGGATTTTATCTTTTTTGACTTTGAAGGTATGCAAGAGACGGGTATTCACATCCCAAATTTCTGCGTCGCTCATCGGGTTTGTGAGAAGTGCATACAAGAACCTATCTATTTTCACTGTCCCCATTGTAGTAAGATTCTAGGAGGACGTGAACAAATCTTTCGTGGCCCAACACTCTTGCCAATTTTTCCCAATGTATCTTAGACCCTATCGACGACACTTGGAGCGAAGAAGACATTCAACGTTACGGGGACTGTCATCGATATGCTACCGTCATGGCTCACAATTTCTCGGGATACGATGGACAGTTTCTGTTAAAATATTATTCAGAACAAGGTACCGAATGCCCCACAGATACCACGAACGGAGCCAAACTCATCTACATGAAAGTGGGACAAGTACAATTCAAAGATTCCATGAGTTATTTGACCATGCGTTTGAGTCAAATGCCTAAAACATTTGGAATGACTGAAATAGCCAAGGGGTATTTTCCCCACTTTTTCAATACCGAAGCCAATCAACACGTAGTACTCCCGCATTTGCCTGACGTTCACTATTACGACCCCGATGGGATGCACATCGAACAGCGAGAAGCCTTCTACGCTTGGTACCACGCTCACTCTTCAGGCCCGTTTGACTTTCAAGAAGAAATGCTGAAGAATTGTCGATCCAATGTGGACATTTTACGCCGTAATTGTGGAAAGTTGCGACAATTATTTCTTGATCACGGAGAAGTCGATCCTTTGAAGGAAGCGTGTACCCTAGCCAAAGCGTGTGGATTAGTGTACAGAAAAAAGTTCATGCCCGAGAAGCAACTAGGCATCACAGACCTTAACACTTATCTCTCGGTCAGTCGTCAATACTCTGCCAAAGCTTTGCGTTGGTTGCATTACTTGTGTGCAAAGGAAGACAAATGGATATAACATGCGAGAACGGGGGGAGAAAAGAAAATTGGAAGTCTTTCAGTGGATGGCTTGAATTTAGAAAACCCTCAGACGGTGTACGAATTTCACGGATGCTTGTTTCACGGATGACCTACCTGTTTTAAACAACGAAACTTACAAAATCCTCTCACAGGAGTCACCATGGAAGAGTTGTACGAACACACCTACCAACGACGCCTAACGTTAGAAAGTCAAGGATACCAAGGGGGAGAAATGTGGGAGCACGAGTACAATCGACGTTTCAAAACCGATCCAAAATTTAGACGCATTACCGAAAGTTACGACGTGGTAGACATCGAATCTTTAGACCCACGCCACAGTTTGTTTAGAGGACGAACCAATGCCACACGCTTGCTGTACGACGTAGACGAATCTCTAGAAGAAGAAATCAAATACATCGACGTGTGTTCGTTGTATTCTTGGTGTGTGCAAATATAAGCGATTACCTACCGGACACCCTGAAATCCTGACAGAACACATCGACCTGGAACACATTCGTCAATACGAAGGATCGATCAAATGCAAAGTCTTACCCCCGACAAACTTGTACCATCCTGTCTTACCCCATCATTGCCAAGGACAACTGATGTTTCCGTTATGCCGTACGTGTGCTGAAACATGTAATCAAGATCACCCTTGTGACCACACGGAGAAAGAGCGCGCTTTGACAGGAACGTGATTCAGCGCCGAATTGCTTCGGGCTCTGGATCGAGGATACCGCTTGTTGAAAGTATACGAGATATGGCACTTTCCTACCACCCAACAATACCAAAAGGACGACGCCTCGAATCCCGGCATTTTCTCAAGTTACGTGAACGAATTTCTCAAACTGAAACAAGAAGCCAGTGGCTATCCCTCTTGGTGTCAGCCTCCAGAAGACCAAATCCAATTCAAAGAACAGTACAGATCTGTATAAGGTATCACCTTTTAAGACGTAGAAAAGAACGAAGGAAGAAGATCGTTTGCCAAAATCATGTTGGATTTTTTGTGGGGAAAATTGTCACAACGTCCGATCTTGCCCAAGACGGAATACTTGACAGATCCTAGTCGCTACTTTCAACTGGTGGACGACAAAGGAAAACTGATGAAACAAGTGGAAATCATCCGTGAAGATTTGATCTTGGTCAATTACGAAGAAGAATCCAAGTTTGTTCATCCCGACGACTTTAGCAGTGTCGTCATTGCAGCCTACGTGACAGCCAATGCTCGCGTAAAATAGTACGATGAGGCTTTAGATGTGTTGGGAGATCGAGTCCTGTACTTTGACACCGACAGTTGTATGTACATCCATTGCCCTGGTAGCCAACACCCCACTATCGAAGGAGATTGCTTAGGAGCATGAATGGACGAGCACCCCCAAGAGACGATCTTCAGTTTTACCAGCGATGGTCCTAAACATTACAGTTACCGATACCGAGACCAACAAGGCCAACTCCATACCAAATGCAAAGTCAAAGGATTGACACTGAATTATTGAGCCAGCCAAGTGGTGAACTTTGATGTCTTGAAACATGCTTTACAGTCTGGACAAGCTCAAGACTCTCGAGTGAAAACCTTAGTACCCCACAAAATCGCACGATTGCCAAACCACCAAATCGTCAGTCGCCCTTTAGAAAAAGTCTATCAACTTGTCTACGAGAAACGAGTGCAACTTCCAGACCACAACACTTTACCGTACAGACACGCCGATCTTCAGTATAAAAAAGGGACAACTTCCATGACCAGCACTTCATTGTGAATACAGACGTCGACCTTGAAAGATAAATTTCCCACAGATAAAAGCCCCATATCCAACATCATCTACCTCCGTCTCCGCAATATCGTCAGAACAAAGTTCGTCCAAGAAGGATAATGATTCAGTAGTCCCTAAAGATTATTATCACATTCGAGAGAGTAACAAAGTGACTTCCAGAAAATTTACACCCACCACTTATACGTACACAGTGAAATGTAAAGACTTCACGTCTGAAGTTCCAGTACAGAAAGCAGCAGGTTTCATTACGGATTTTATTGACTCATTATAAGAGGAACTGAAAAGACAGTGTCAAGTCAAAGATCAAGATCGTTTAAATCTATCGATGTCTCACAGCAGTTTGAAATCTCCTGTGTGGCTCGAGTTTAGTACACCGGCAGAATTAACTTCTTCCAAAAACTCTTGGACAAAATTCAAGACTCTCAATCAATGAGAGAATAATTTGACATCACCGATGTATAAGTGACTATTCACATGACACAGGCTGCACCTCCAAGTGAAGAAGACATCCTTTGCACTTGATCTACTCTTCATGCTTACAAATAAGTGTGTATAGCATGTTGGATACACCAACAGATTTACGACTGAAAAGATGTACGTGACTGGAAAAGTCTTGGATGCAACGCTTGGACACAAGAGGTAGCTGACAATGACAACAACATCGCGTGTGACGGATGAAAGATAGACAAATAAAGAAAAACATGAACTTTGTGGGGTTTTTTGCTTTTGTTTTTTTAATGGACATTGATCGCAACATAAAAGAAAATGCATGATTTTGTTTTTATGACATGACAATATGTTGCATCATAAACTGTATTTTTTTAAATATGAATTGGTTGTAGCATGAAATAAAACATTTGCTATGTTTCATGACATGTAAATACGTTTTGTAGTTGTGACACTTTTTGAAAAACATTAAACGTGTATGAAATGTATAAAATGTCTTGTTTCTTTGATGTTCCTCTCAAAATTATCCATACCTCAGTCATGGCTGCATCATGTTCAAATGTTGCAAACTGGAAAAGATCTTTTGGTGGGCAAGAGACCCCTATAAATTCGCTTCACACTTCTGGCCCTGGCATTACTTATTCCTCAACGCCACAGCAAGGACAAGGCAATAAGAGACGTCGAAACCCCTTCAGAGCTCACAAACACGGTGTTCAGAAAAATAAAAAGAAAAGAACTGTCAGAGAATTAGACGTATTTGATTACTAACTGAGAGAAAACAATGATGCACCGAGATTCTTTCGAATGTACCAAATCAGAAGTGAATCCCTTTGCAATGCCACCTACCATAATGATGATGCAAGAATCCCAATGGTGAGAATTTCATCCTGTGTCGTCTTTGATTACTTCTGCCCCTATCGAATATGAAATCAAAGGACAAACCGAAGATTACATCGATCTGAATAGGTGCCACTTGTATCTGAAACTCAAAGTGCTCAAAACGGACAACACTAATCCTGGGGCCGAGGCCAGAGTAGCTCCCGTCAACAATTTCATGCATTCGTTGTTCAGTAAGTGGATTTGTACTTGAATAACAAACTGGTCAGCAGCAGCATGGATACTTACCCTTACCGTGCTTACTTGGAAATTCTCTTGACGTGCGGAAAAGAAGCCAAGAACACCCATCTTGATGATTCCGGGGTATGGAAACCTGACAGATCGGAAAAGTTCAACAACACAGAGCTGACTGCAGATGACGATCCTCACAATGTGGGATTTAACGCCTGTCGAAAGAAAATCAAGCAGGGGCGCACTTTAGAACTGATGGATCGTTTGCATTTGGACATGTGGTTGCAAAACAAGTATTTGCTGAACGGAGTGGATGTACGCCTGAGACTGAATCGCAGTAGTACCGTCTTCCATTTAATGGCTAATGCAAACGAGTACAAAATCATCATCGAAGAAGCCAGACTTTACGTGCGGCTTGTATAAGTGTTACCTAAAGTAGCCAACGACATCAGTCAAACTTTGAGCAGAACTACCGCCAAGTATCATGTGCGACGAGTGGAAGTGAAAACGTTTACCATTGCCTCTGGACTCCGATCCAAGATCGAAGATCATGTGTTCCAAGGACAGCTCCCCAAACGTTTACTCATTGGCATCGTCAGTAATGCAGCCCTCAACGGAACCATCGATCAATATTGTTTTGACTTTTAAAACTTCAATTTCTACAAGATAGAAGTCACTCGAGATGGTCAGACGTTGTGTACCAGACCTTTTGAACCTAACTTTGCCCAGAAAAATTACTTGAGATCTTACTTGGCTCTGTTTGAAGCCACAGGACAGTTAGGCACCAACAGCAGCCACGGTATTTCGTACGAGGATTATGCAGGAGGATATGGTTTGTGGGGTTTTGATTTCACTCCCGACCAAGGCAGCGACGAAGGACATTTCCACCCTATAAAATCAGGCCAACTTCGTGTCGAACTTCAGTTTGCCACAGCTCTAGTCAATACCGTGAATATCATCTTGTATGCAGAATTTGACAATACTCTGGAAATCAACAGTTTGAGAAAAGTGATTCAAGACTATTAGAAAAGATGCAACACGAAGAACCTATGTAGAAGATGACGGATTTTGTGATCTAGAATCACCACAGCAGACACAAACCACAAGTGAAGAAGAAGAGAAAAGTAGTCGGAACAGTAGTGTTACAAAGTTTACTGGATTTATCCAATGTATGCTGTCAAGATGGCCAGAACAAGAACAACATTTAGTCTCCTGTTTTGCTATGGAATTGGCTGCAAGAATTACAGATCTGGCTAGAGAACATTGCTATGGATGTCAAATCAATCATCCGAGTCAGAAATAACACGACACATGTTTGATGATGAGTGCAGAAGAAAAATTGGAAGAGTATCTGAATGAGGCATGGTCTCTTATCACAGAAGAGAAGGTGTTGAGAAAGTGGTATAAAAACTCACAGGATCCTTCCTTACTTCCACTAACTTCTCTGGAGACCCAACGCATCGAAACTGTCTTGCAACAGAGTATAGAAACTACCCGTGGTTTATAGACTTACTTGACAGACATATTCAAGCAAAAAGTCAGGTGTGAATTGATGACTTATCGTTACCTGTGAAAAAAATGGATACCTGGGAACTTCATTACCTGTTGACTCGCACTTCGTACACCGCTTCTTGGAATTCTGTGGTATGTGCTAAAGATGACCTTCCAGATCGCAAACCTAAAGACTTTCAAGCCTATGTTATCAATACCGACGACAGTCATCAACTAGAAATCCATTGGGTGGCAGTGTACTTTCCCAACGATCGCAGTGTGGAATATTTTGATTCTTATGGATTACTTCCTTTGGAAGATGACATCATTGACTTTATGAGAAGAAATGCTGTCTCCACTCGATTCAATAATGTGAGATTACAAGGATCAGATTATATGGTGTGTGGACAATATTGTGTGTATTTTCTTCATCAACGTAGTATTGGATTTCCCTTAGAAGATTTAGTGACTTGTTACGATAGGGAGTACACTAGAAACGATGTTAAAGTAGTAAGATGGTTTTGTGAACATTATGGTTATCTTTTGTCTTTAGGTCAGAAACGTAGTGTGCATCGAGGGCCAAATGACTAAGAACAGTGGAAGTCCAGTTTGACTTCACAACGTTGTCAACCCTGTAAATAAGTTCATGTTTAAAAAACTGTGTGTTTGTATTTTGTGTTAGAGAAGCTTCTTCTTTATTATTACAAAAATTATGATTTTTAAAAAAAATATGTTGTGTTGTTTATCGATTGAAACAATGGAATGTATATGTTCTTTCACCCTCTCTATATCGATATGAGGTACCTACTCTTTCAGATTTCTCTCTATCGATCTGATTCGTGTTTTCCATCGCGTCCGTGCGCCCAATGGATGAGGACTTTTCAATCGCGTCCGTTTTCAGAGCCACCCCAAATTGCTAAGAAAAGAAATCTTATTTGCCTAAAGAATTTTTGTTTGTATGTTGGGTGTTGGATAGTAGATGACGTGGTATTGGTCACTACACACGGCATGTTGATGGTATAGTGTGGGGTGTTGGATAGTATAGATGACGGGGTATTGTTCACTACACTCAGCGTGTTGGATAGTATAATCTGGGGTGTCTGCCCATAAACACTTCTGCCACACAAACACTTCTGCCCCATAAACACACATCTCTCAGAAAAGAAAATCTTAAAAATTACCATAGGTGTTTCTATGTTTGTGTTTGTCTATGTATATATTCTGTCCGTATAGAATAATTCTGTCCCCCAAGTGCCCTCTCCATATTCATTTTACATTGTCCCCCAAGTGCCCTCTCCATGTTCATTTCCCATTGTCCCCTAAGTGCCCACTCCATGTTAATTTTCCATTGTCCCCCAAGTGCCCTCTCCATGTTAATTTCCCATTGTCCCCCGATCCCACATTCTGTCCCTCGATACCCCCACATTATTACTACTGTATAAAGCATAATGTTAAGGGCCCGTTCCGCTTGAACGACGAGTATTTTTAGAAATAACGGGTATGTAAGTAGCATGTGCGGGTTCGAATCATACTATTTGATCAGTCTGGGTCAGCTACCGTGGTGTGTCCTTGGGCAAGGCCCTTTGCTCCAATTGCTTTGGCACTAAATAACCTACTTGTGTTGCTGTGCCGTAAAACACCAAATCAACAACATCTTTATTCTACATATAAATCAATACTTTCTATCGAATATTCTTTCATCTATCGATCTATTTGATCTATGTATTTTGAAAAACAAATATGAAATACGCACACACACACAACATATATATATATATATATATATATATATATATATATATATATATATATATATATATATATATATGTATATATAACAATTGTCACATATGAGTGGACGTATATGTTTGGACACACACACACATATATATGATAATGGTAAGTGATTTACCTGTCTTTTGTTATCTATGTGCCTGTCACCTTCATAACTGTTGGTGACATTCGCCATGTCGACTGGGTTTAGTATCGAACTCCTGAAGGAACCACTTCGGTCGCTATACGTTGATCCCGAGCCCATTTAATTGTTTCATAAGACATTTTTAACCAAAATGTTTGTTAACGACATATATTTACGATTTCGATGATTTACGCACATATATGTTTCTCTGCATACACCAATCCAATTAGAGACTATACACGTTTGAGCTGTTGTTGACAACTGAATAAGATCAGTAAATCCTACGGACATTCCCTGTGAAATGTATAATGCGCCGTATTGACAGTCTTTGTATACAATGACACCAATGTAGAGACGATCGAAGAACAATGACTGGGACTGGCTATATAAAACTTCCTGGTTGGCGTACCAAATTCATGGTTAATTATGTACTGTGAATATTACTTTCAACAAGCAAAGACGTATTTATAGGGAACAGAATGAGAAAGAGAGCAAGGAACATGCATTTTGCTGTACTATTATATGGCTAAGGATCACGAGCCTAAATACTGGTGGGAGTGCTGCTGAAGGTTCATGTATATTATTAATATTATTATTATTATTATTATTATTAGTAGTAGTAGTAGTAGTAGTAGTAGTAGTAGTAGTAGTAGTATTATACCGACGATTTAGCTCCGAGGATATGACGATAGCCTGAGTATGGCCTTACTTTATCCGTCTGGATGGTCTTTACTCAATCTTCTCCTTAACCGCTTGAATATTTTCACAAAACTTAGTAATGTATTTGTCTGCATGGCAGCTATGCGCATGTGTGTCACTAAATCTGGTTTTCTTAGCTGGGGTATCTCATTGACGGGGTCAAAAGAGCAAATGCACTAAAATTAAATTAAATGGACGCTACTAATGATCATAAATCAGACTATGACTCTCTCACTGTCTCTGTCTCTTTGTCTCGCTCTGTATGTGTGTATATATATATATATATATATATATATATATATATATATATATATATATATATATATATATATTGCAATGGGCACTAAAATGGCACCTTAGTATGCCAATATTTGTATGGGAAGACTAGAGCTAAAGCTCCTCAACGAGGCACCCTATAGACCTCTAAGCTGGTGCAGATTTATTGATGACATAGAATCAAAATGGATCGAAACTGGCGACAATTTCAAAATATCTCTTGAATTCGCCAATAACCTCCATCCTACAATTAAATTTACGTCAGAGTCATCACACAGGTTCAACATCTTTTTGGATCCTCAATCTACCCTCCTGGAACATAGAAACTGACCTGTATTCTAAGCCAACTGACTCTCACCAGTATCTACTTACAACCAGCTGCCACTCCCAGCACGTGATAAAAAGTCTTCCTTACGGTATGTGTGTTTGGACCAAACGCATATGCCGTAATCCGGCTACCTTTGAAAAGAGAATCAGAGAGCTCAGGAGACACCTTATAAGGGGAGGATACATAAATAGCTACATCGAGGAGGCTATTAGCAAAAACTAGACTCCTCGATAGAGGAGCACTCCTGAAATATAAAACCAAGTAAACAAACCAACGCGTCCCCTTCCTTTTTACTTTACACCCCGACGCCCCAAGATTCCAACAGATTGAATCCTTCGAACTTCTGAAGGACATATTTCAAGAAGTTCCTATGGTTGCGTATCGTAGACCTAAAATTCTGAAGGACCATCTGGTACGTGCCAAGGTAAGTTCAAACAAGACCTCATGTTAAGGCACGTATTGCTGCAAAGACAAGCGTTGCCTAATTTGCAAACATATGCCCGGGACCAAACCCTTCAGAAGTTCGACGACAGGAGTTAGCTACATTATCAGTCAGAAGTTAGAGTGTCTAACCAAAAATGTAATGTATCTTCTAACATGCAAGATCTGTGGCACTCCTTATGTTGACAAACCGTTGATTTCAGAAGACGAATGAATAACCACAAGAGCCACATTCGCAACAAAATCAACGCGAAACTCGCTATCCACTACAAGTCGACTGGGCATTCAGTCGAGTCGCTCGAGATGCTACCGATTGATTCTAACTTGGGTTGGACCGATATAGAAAGCACACGTAAGGAGCGGTACTGGATACTTCAATAGAAAACTCATGGGGGGTTCGGCCTAAATGAAAAGTCTCACCTACCTTGTATTATTATTATTTTTTCTATTATTATTAATTATTATTAGTAGTAGTAGTAGTTGTAGTAGTAGTACTGGTATTACTATTATTGATATTATTATTATTATTTGAACTCTTGTCCATTACCCTACTATACAAAGGTCTTGATATACTTCCTTAGTACCTCCATGCATAACTTTACTGGGACATAATTTCCTTTGCATATTTTGATGATGGCGTATATTTATCGCTGCGCATTGTGTTAGTCCTTTGTTCCCAGCCTGGAATTAGTTCAAAACACTTTTGTCATCTGCGTGATAGGCACGATACACACTTCTCTAATTTTTTTACACAACTGTGTTGGGCCGATGGCAGCATAACATAGATATGTAGTTTACCCGTTCTAGACCGTATTTTAATTTTGTCTTCTTTCTTTCTTATATTGTTTATCCTCTGTTTGTTTATTCCCCGTCATTGAAACAATTAGGAGTCAAGAAATTATCTTGACTTTTGTGTTTAGTGTTTGTTTTGCGGATGTAAATTGTTTCTTCCCCTGACGAAGAGCTTGTTTAGCTCGAAACATTGGGAAACTGTTTTGTATTTGCGCTGTTATCAATTTTTGAGTCAGTATATGCATATATATATATATATATATATATATATATATATATATATATATATAGAGAGAGAGAGAGAGAGAGAGAGAGAGAGAGCAACTGATTAATCTGTTCAATAATAGCAATAAATTAATACATTATCGGTCAATTGTATCGAGAAGTAATTGAGTTTTAATCGTTTCACGGTAAGTGTAAAAAGGAATTATTAATGGAGGTAAATGACGTTGATGGGTCAACAACGTGCACCAAACCATCATACGTTGCACGCTACGATTTCTATATATAAAAAAATTCACAGGAGCCTGGCCTCAGATTGTGGTTAATCTGATGAACGATTCTCAAATTCCAACAGGTGTATAATTGACAGGGTCATACTGCCGCCATCTTTGTTCCTGTACGTTTGAATAAAAATAAATTTGTCAACTGCAGGAAAGTTTAACTGATATTTATGTAAAATGGATCCAACTAGTGCACTTCATGTTATCGATTAATTATGTTTATTAGACACATTTGGGATTTTATTGTAAGCTGCTACCGCGAATGTGACTTCTCTTCTATGAACGACAGCGTAGAACGTAAGCTTATAGCAGGTATACGCCAGGTAAGAATTTCAGACCTATAATAGGGTAACTTTGCTTGCAAACAAACGCTATCTTGAATGATGTCATCACTACAATCACTTAGCATTATTTTACCTGTAAGCAAACGCAATTGTAAGGGACGTTAACACTCCAAGCACAATCCATATCTCACTTGAAAACAAGTGGACTCCATATTAAATAATGTAATATCAACAAAACAGGTAACTCGCTTTACTTCTGGACAAATGGTCGACATGTTGGATGAAGTCAAATTATCCTCTCCTTCAAGTTTTTTGTTTCGCGTGAGAAGGGAATGGAGATAACAGGTTTCAACGTGTCTCTATAACTCCTCTAACTTGATATGGTACATACGCATTGGCATAGACCCTGGGCTAAATTATGTTTTGTGTTTTTCGTCGGTATCACTTCGTTTAGTTTGCGATAAAAATAAATAAAATATCCCCAAAATATAACTTTTTAAATATCTAAAATATGAGTAAAGCCACAAAGAACGATTGATATTTCTGTAAAGGAGAAGGGTATTTTGCAAGAAAGCGTCATAAATGTAAAGATGCTGGGAAGACGGAATACCTAATACATACTCAAGAACAAAAGAATACTTCACCAAGACCCAATATTTATCTTGGGGAATGTATCTACTTTGTGAACAGCAGCTTCAAGGTAGAAGGATACATTTACGTCCGATATTGCAATAAAGATGCAGAAGAATTAGTTCCTACCTCAAACGGCATCGGCCAGACACTCCGTCGTTTAAAAGGATCTTGATATCAGAGATCCAGCAATGTGTGATAAAGTGTGACCCAACACATGAAGCTGTGAACTTCAGACGCCATTTGGCCTAACACTGGTATGCGTCCCGTCACTCCAGGATTCCTTTGTGTTGATATTCGTAAGTTTTGTCCACTCGTAAAGGAATCTCGTTGAACTTGCAAGATCTGGAGAAACTGGTAGATGGCGCAAATAACACCGACCATCACATACCCAAACTTTTAAATGTGACCCCTTGGTACTTAATGGAGACTCCTCGAAACCAGCAGGGGTTCTTGCTGTATTCTGAGTTCAATCCCAGAAACTATCATGCCTGATGATGGTAAGTCATCTACATGCACTGATCAATCTGTTACTCAAAGAAAGATAATAGCTTCATATTTTCATTAAATTACTCATATTCTAAAACATACCAATGGAACGTTTAAGCTGCAAAGCACATAAGACGCCAATTGTGTGACATTTTTCTTATTCTCAGCATTGACATCGGATATATCAACACCCAGAAAAAGGTGGAAAAATTGATGCATTTGGAAGCAAAGAGTCCGTATTTTTAACTTTTAAATGTGACCCCTTGTTACTTAATGGAGACTCGTCGAAAAGGTAGAAAAATGAATGCATTTGGAAGCAAAGAGTACGTATTTTTAACTTTTAAATGTTTCCTCGAAATTTACCATTCAAGAAAGAGATTCAGTTCAGACGGACGCTGTCGAGATCTCACCAATAGGAACAATATAATGCTGCATTCAAGCTTTTCTGCAGAAGTATACACAATTTGAAGTCCGCCACAAGACTATTGACAAAAAATGACCCATGTATCTACTTGGATCCAGTATTAAAGATTTCGGTTGAACATAATGTGTTGATCTAGGTGTTGGAAACAAAGTTCGTTGTTTCAGCTGAAGAGCTGTACTAACAAATTGGGAACTAGGCGTCTCGGCATTCCACGAACATCGCAAATGGTAACCAAGTTGTCAATAAATGCTTATAATTGGACCATAATAAAACAACTAGACTAATCAAATGATTCCCAGAATATATAACTGGACTAATCGTATCAAAAATTTTCATTGTTGAAGCCCATTTGCACCAACGTAAGCAGCCATGTTTGGATCAAAATTTTAATATTTGAGGCTCACCAGCTTCTTGGTGTTCTCTTAGTTCGACAGTGATGGTAAATATCTCTGAAGAATTAGACTTTGTTGATGTGAAGACTATGCATATGTTGTGGGAAGATATTTAATATTGTTTTATGGCTGACTGTGTTAGACTACATGTTACCATGGCTGACGAATGACCCATCTATACTGAAACATCACGGACGGATGCTCTCTCTCAGTTAAAAGCTGAAAATAATATTTGCACAAACATCTAGAAGCAGTCGACGAAAGGGCTGTTGTTCATTAATTGGAGGAATGTGTTGCTTAGCTGGATATTCCTTCTGTGATCTTACTATAAATAAAGAATAGCTTTTATCGGAAAAATGGGGGTGAGCGGTGAATAAATGTGAGTTCGAGTGCAAAGGATGATTTATTTTGAAACTTTAAATAGAGAGGATTTCCTATCTAATAATCGTAACAGCATAAGTATGTCATGGGAAAACTATTGGTCCATTTACAGTTGGTATTTAGTAATGCCCTACTCTCTTGATCTTTAACAACAAAGACAAACACTCCATATCAAATATGCACTAGGTTATTAAAATGTCGCAATTGTCAGCTTCTACATTATATATCAGTGGCTCATCTATTGTATGCACTCGGGATGCTCAATTAACTTGTGCCTTTTGGTTTGTTCTTTCTCTAACGTTTGATACGATCCAATGGATTTTAATGTAGCTATATATAAGTTTGCAGTGCTCGCTGGAAATGTTTAGTATTTTCTAGCCAAACCAAAATAAAGAAAGAAAAAAGCAACATTATGCGAATGCAAAAGAGAGATTCAAAGAGTCACCGCTTCAGCCTATCATCAAGTGGAAGAACATCTCTCCGTGGAATCTCTGACTAATTACTTGCATGCCCGAATAGACCCCAAACTAATTCCTGCTACTATGCTGAGAAACGACGGCCTTTATTTTGACTGGCGTGGTACTTCATGCCCTGATTGAACTAGAAATGCTCTGCTGTTTGTGAAGAAGGTACAAATTACTGCTGTAGACTACCCTAATCTCAGACCGTGCTAATATTAATGAATAATTACAGGGGCTAGCAAATGCATACAACTAATCTTGGTCTATATTTTATTATCACAGAATAAAGACAAAAGAAACAAATTTCTCTCTGCATGTAACTGTGGAAGCTACATTGGTAATAATTATTAAACCATGTTAAAAAAGACATTTAAAGCCAGAGACGTTCATTTTTAAAAAGTATTGGAAGCAACAGGCAGACATTTTCAGGTAGATTTTACAGATATTTAAAGTCACATATATTTAATTTTTGACGTTATGAAAGGCATTTATGTGCTGTTATAGTATTAGGGAAAGATATAAGTATACGGTATATCAATTACTTAGTCATCGAGCAGTGTGTGAACATATTGAGTCGCATCAAAAAGGATAGTCACCCTTACTGGTTTCACAGTCAAGTATTTGCTGCGACTTCCCTTACGTTTTAAAACAAAGGTGCACATACTGAATTCTGCAGACACGTTGACTTGGTTAACAATTGCAAAGAAAAATATGTTTGCTCTTGAATCTCCACTGAATCAAGTGAAGCGGACACTAATGAAGAATATAGTTTTCAAGAACCCTGCTGTTATGGTTGATTCTAAATCACCACGTCTTTGGTGAGAAACGCAAAGTCATTTGAAACATTTGTGCTCGAAACATCATCCTAAAAGGAGTGTATCAATGAAACTGAACGAACAGTCGCAAATTTATCCAGCATGTTGGCTTGCCCGATCAAAAAGAAATATAAAACTTTGCTGATGGTGTACACGGTCGTATCGTTTGGGGAGATCTGATTGAACAAATATTACACAAAAATACACATACCTGTTGTTTTTGAACGATTGTTATTGTCGACATATGAACGTGATCTTTATAATACAATATCTGTACAGTCAGAGCCAATCGGCATGAAACCATCGCTCTCAACACGTGATACTTAGTGTTATTTAAAAGTGTGATGGGCACTTTTCGTACTACAAATCTGGGTCGTCAGTTGTTTCCTGGAAGTGTTGGAGTACTGGTGAAATGTTATGAAGCCACCATGAAAATGATGTAAAATTATATGGTTTGCTGACGTTACACATGATGCACAAAACAAATATAGTGTTGAGAACTCAAGTAGCCCCTAAATCCCGTATTGTATGTACCTCGAAGCCTATAAGAGGAATTGTTGTACCGCGACGAAAACCTAAGATGAGCTGTTGAAGAAACACGTTCCTTTCTTCAACTTTTCCTAACTATTATGCCTCAACTTCAGAGATAGTTCTTACTCGATACCATTACCAACGATCAACTGCGATCTGTATCAGAAGTCATGATCAATTTGTTGCAGGACTTCATAAACATTACTCCAGATCAAAAAAGACAAACTCAAGAATTACAAGAAATTAGTACGATTGATTGGAAATAAATCTGTAAGTCTGAAGACGAAGAAAAAGATCCTGCGTCAACAAGTCCATGCCAGTTGTCCCTCTTCCAAATTGGTGGAACCAGCTTTGAGATATTTTTTATCAACAAGGACGTTCAAAGACGCTGATGACCTCTTATGAAAAGTATGTTCACTGTTCACTATTTTGAGTTCAAGTTAAACAAAACAAACTGAAGACTAATGTCAATACTTTGAAGAAAGAGCTAGACACAACCAGGAAAACAACAGAACGTGAGGAAAATAACATCCAAGTGGAGCAAAGATTGCACGTGGATATTTTAATATCGTGCATACCAAAACACTATCAACAAAAAGCCAGATATATGTTGATGCATTTCATAAACTATCAAAGAATGTTACTCAGATGGAACGACCGCTTTGAATTGCAGTATCATGTGCAGAAGATATCATGTTCACATCTCACCGATCTAGTGAAAGTCTCCCAGAGACAACGCCAGATCCTGCATTTTTACGAGAGGGATGATGTAATTTCACAAGGGATACATGGAAATCAGCATACAAAAGACAAAATTCATTTCTCGACTATATCGGACGTCCTCCAGGAATTCAAGAGTCAGTATATAAGAAGTGGAAGAATAAATCTAAAACCATGTCACCGACACAATAGTGGATTACCGTATAAACTAATAAGAAGTAGCTGCACGTTAAATAAACTTTACTCTGAAAATAGGCATCAATTGGAAAGTCTATTCTTCTTCGATTTAATACGATCCAAAGTATTTTACTAGTTTTGGTGGACCACACAACTCATTAAACGGTGAAATTGGAAAATGACCGCAAAATCAAAAAGCATATTTCATGACGAGTGGGGAAAGAAACATGTTTCCCACACACTAGAGTCAGTGTCGATTGATCGTATTGCATGTGGGTACAGATTTATTCTAGATGAGCAGCATCAACATTATTAAAGACAACGATATAATCATTTCATTTTGGTGATGGTCGATATTTCTCCCGCTAACTTTGTTGTCAACCTTTAAAGAATAAGAATCGCAAAGACGCAGTGAAAGCCGTGTCGATCACATTTGACAAAGGAATGCGAACACAAGCTGCAGATAACGAATAAAGGGTGTGAGGTTGTGAACTGAGACGTATATACATTCCTTAAAGAGAGTGGCATTCGCAGTATTGTGACCCATAATGGGACTAAACGCCAACTGCGCCGAGCGGGTTAATACAACCTACAAACATAAGATTATAAGATACATTTTCAAAACTCGAACATACCGACATATCCACGTTTTATAAGACTTGGTAAAGAACCTCAATGAAATAATTCATCTATTTATTGGATTGTCACCAAAGTCCTACAGTAAAGATAATAAAAGTGAAATCAGATTACAGCAGTATATTTTGAAGACTTAAGAAGAGAAGATCTCGTCGCCCTCCGAAATCAAGAGATCTGAATCAAACAAGAATAAGTTCAAAATCAGAGATATAGGACGCATCTCACACTTGAGAGTTGTCTTCGATTGAGACTACTCGAAAACAATTGATTGGACTGTTTAAAGTGAGTATCGTCCTCAAGGAATACCATTTTGCAAACTAGAAGACTGGAAAGGTGGTGACGAGATTAACAAAGCACAACTTTAATAGGTGCATGTCAAAGAAAACAGTCCCTCCAAAATCGAGAAGATCTCGAAGAATAGAGTGCTTTGAGTCCCAATTGAATCATTAATTCAATGGCTTCATTCGCGCAAGAAGTATGACTCGTTCCCGAGACTTAAATTACGCACAGATTAAAGTTTATAAGAAGCAGATCGATGGCCATTGCAACGTGTTAGGAAAGTACATTGTCCAAAAGAGTAGTTTTGTTGACTTGCACGTTGGACTTGCCTTGTAACTTATCCATCGTGAAATGGATAGGTCTTCTGTTTATGGTGATCATGTGCACCTCGTCATAACATTAAAATTGTCGGTTAGACCGTTTTGGAAGCTGCCAAGTAGTTTGAAAATATTCAAACCTTTTAAGAAGACACAATAGGTTGAAAAAGGAAAACAATATGGGAAGCAACAACAGTAATGGAGACCACTGTCCACGAATATACGGCGAGTAACTGTCATTTCTAAGGGTATTTGAAAAGTACTGAATATGTTTGTCATAACTTGTTTGTGTCTTTGAACCTGTCAGTACATTTCTCGTCGATCGATAGACAAAATACAGTTCTCTAATATGATATGCAGTTGTACGTGCAGCACGCAAAAACCCTGCTGATATATCTTTGTAAGGTAACATTGGTATATGACAGTGGCCTTCATAATGTGGTAGAAGGGGAAAAATTCTGCTACTGTGCAGAGAACATACTGTAACAATCCGTGTGCTCTTAGGGTACTCTACAAATGATATCAAGTCAGACTTGGATAAAGTTTATAGATGTAATTATTTTTGTATCCTACAATTTATAGGTGATTTCAGCGTTTAAAAGATGCTCGCGAATCCATGGAAGATGACCCACATTCTGGAAGACCGTTTTCAGCGATTGGTGAGCGGAAAGTGGTTGCTCTGAAGAGACAATTTATTAAGACGCACGACACACGGTGGGAAATATTTCAATTATCACTGACATTAATTTGCCATCTGTGTTTAATATACTGTTGAATATTTTGTAGCTCAGAAGGGCTTTGGAAAGATGAATCCCGTATTTGTTTGCTCTGCTCAAAAGCTAAGCCGGTTTGAAATTGCCAAACAGTTACGCGCCAAATATGAAGAGTTATCAGATACGTTCGATGAGATTATCACAGCTGATGAAACATGGATTTAGTTTTTGAATCTGACTCAATAGAAAATAATAAAGTTTAGATCGGATAAAGGCACAATGACCACAAATCGATCAACTTAGTTGGACTGTCAAGAGAAATTTCTTTAAGCATTAGCTTTTGATGCAAAAGCCCCTGTCGTCCAGGTACCTGTGCCTGACTCCGCTAGTGTTAAAGCACATTTTGTATGCCTCAAAAGTATTATCAAATGTTGTGGAACACTGACGAACCACCCGTCCGCCCACAGGTACACTAGGTATTTATCTACTCTATGACAACACACCATTGCATAAATCCGCCATGGTGACAGACTTCCTGAAGAAGTACAGCGTCCAAGCTTTGCCACATACTCAATACAGCCTTGATTTAACTGCAAGTGATTTTTGGCTGAATTCCGTTATTAAAGTTTTGCTGAGGGGTAGATGATTTGAAAGCCTCCATGCAGTATAATTGCAGTTTTCCAGTGAATACAAAACGGCATTTAATAATTAGATAATCAGACTGCAAAAAGTGTATAGAGGTGCATGGTGTGCACTTTGAGAGGATGCACTGACGTACTGTTCACTGCTAAATAACTTTGTCAAACAGCGCACTAGTATTCAGAAGAAAAACAACTTTTTAAATCGCCCTCATATTCCAACTCTGTCGACAAATACCGGCTTTCATGGAAGGGAATCAATCGCCAAAAGACATGTCAATCAACTGAACGAGGGATCGGCTTTGAAGTTTCACAGCCCGGCGACATTGATGACCTACTTGAATTTAAAGTAAATGTCAAGATCGCAGGCGAGGCACCCCTGCGTCCGACCAATGCCTCTCTGCACGCAATTTTACCGCAAATGAACTGAGCATCCAAAAGAATTCCGTCAGTCAGGTGGGACCGACCTATCCTTATTAGGCTTGTAATTCTTCATTAAAAAAGACAAAAATGGCATTTACTATGACGATCAGGACGGAAACAACAACGGCTTGTTTCTACGGTACAATACTGTTAAGGTGGATACCATCTAGCCCTCACCGGAACTCTTCGATTGGATCTCCAATAAACGGGACCGTTTGTTGCTAAATGTACTGATTGTCAACTTGAAGTTGTAGCTTAATTCCACCACTTTCAAACTGATAGCTAAAGACGACTGTTATGTATGATGTTTATATAATATTATATATATTTTAGGAAATTATAAATGTTTCTTCACTTTAATATTTGCTGAAATCTTAATGTTATCAGGAAAAACATGTTTAACTAGTGTCCTTGAATTAGGTTGTTTTGATCAATATGTTTTCTCAATTTGAAGGTCAAGGTTGAATTTTGTTTACAGTTAGAATTCCATTAAGATGACTCACATTCTAGAACATTCTGTCATGTGACCAATCTTTATATATACCATGTTTGGTAGACATTTTTTCAGTTTTGACATTACCATCAGTCTTGTAAAGAGCTATTACAGTTGTGAAAATTCATTCCAAATTCTAAGAGAGGAATTATTTTAAATATTCATTGGATTATAACAGTGCTCATAAACTTTTGGATTTTGGATTTTTAATTGATGATTTTGGAATTTAAGTGAACTTATTCAGATATTTTGGAATACTTCATTTTGACATCAGCACATCAAGATTACTAGTACATCAGGACTTTGGAGACCATTAGCACATAATAACATTCAAGGACACAGCCGTGAATTCGGAACATTCTATATTTAGGACTTGTGATTAGAACAATCATTCTTATTGGATTATTAGGATTTCAAAACACATTACTGTAAGTGACTTTTTGATTTTCCATTTTAATTATCTAGTAATAAATAGCTTGTTGATTTTTACTTGATTTGTTGGTTTCACTTTCTTTCTGTTACATTTTTCTTAGACCATAGAGTCGTAACAGAAATTGGGGGCTCGTCCGGGATCTGAATTTCTTTAAAGCATATTAGAGATATTAAATTTATCTTTGAAATTCATATTGATTTTGTCTTCGAATTTTTTTTTGTTTTTGTCTTTGGCAAAGATTTTTAAATAGAGAAATTTGTTTTGTATGAAACCAACAAGCATTTACAATGGCATCTAATGTTCAGAATTTCATTTCAAAACCTACCCAGGAGGGGTTAGAGTGCATGAGAAAGGATGAGTTGCTCGAGCTTGCCAGAAAATACAGTCTATCTGAGGCAAAAGTATCATTGACAAAACAGGAGATAAAGATTATTTTGATTCAGTATTTAGTAGGAAAGGGAATTTTTGATAGCAGTGCTTTAAGTTTGAAGAGAAAGCCTGTATCTGGTTCTGACAGGAAATTAAGCTAATTAGAGTTAAAGAACCGGATTGATTTAGAATTGGCAAAGCTTCAGATTTTCATTGAGAGAGAAAAAAAGAAGAGTGCAAATACAAATGCAGAAGGAAGAGAGGCAGATACAAATGCAGAAAGAAGAGAGGCAGATGGAGAGAGAGAAAGAAGAGAGGCAAATGCAGATGGAGAGAGAGAAAGAAGAGAGGCAAATACAGATGGAGAGAGAGAGAGAAAGAAGATAGACAAATACAAATGCAGATGCAGATGCAAAGAGAAGAAAGGGAAATGCAATTTAAATTAAGAGAATTAGAACTGGCAAACAGAGCACACTCCACTCCTTTAAACACAAGTCCAGGTTTTGAGGTTACTAGATATATTAGGTTAGTACCCCCTTTTCAGGAAAAAGAAGTAGATAAATACTTTCTTCATTTCGAGAAAATAGCTGAAAACTTGAAATGGCCCAAAGAGCATTGGACTTTGTTATTACAAAGTGTACTTATTGGCAAAGCTCGTGAAGTCTACACTTCACTGTCAGTACAACAAAGCACTGATTATGATGTGGTTAAGGAGTACATCTTGAAATCTTATGAGTTGGTACCAGAGGCATATCGACAAAGGTTTAGGAATTGTAGAAAAGAAACTGGACAAACTCATGTCGAATTTGCAAGGGATAAAGAACAACTATTTGATAGGTGGTGCTCAGCCAAGAAAGTTGATCAAGCTTAAGATAACCTCAGACAGCTCGTATTAATTGAAGAGTTCAAGAGGTGCATCCATAGTGATGTTAAAACCTATCTTGACGAGCAGAATGTGGAAACTTTGGAAAATGCTGCTCGTATGGCTGATGATTATTCCTTGACTCACAAAATTTCATTTGGTAATAAATCGTCCTCTCAGCAGTTTTCTGGTAAAAAACCATTTCAATCTCATTCGAGTACTTCCAAATTTCACAACAACACAACTGTTAGGAATCAAACATCTGATAAGACTGATCAGAAATCCTTATCTTTTCCTACGTGCACTTATTGTAAAACGAAAGGGCACGTTATTTCTGATTGCTTCAAGTTGAAAAATAAGCAACAGAGTAAAGACAGAGCTTTTCCAAATGCTCTTATTTCTACGAGGTCAAGGTCACGGTCTTGTATTGAAAGCAATACATTTGTTGGGTCAAACAAACCCCAGTCTGATTCTATTTTGGAGGCTTATGAACCATTCATGTCAGAAGGTTCTATATCACTTATTGGTGATTCTGCCAAGCCTATCCCAATTAAAATATTAAGGGACACTGGAGCTTCTCAGAGTCTTTTATTGTCAGGTACTTTGCCTTTGTCTGAGGAGTCTTCTTCAAGTGAAAGTGTTCTTGTTCAGGGAGTAGAGTGCGGCTTTGTAAA
Organism: Margaritifera margaritifera; assembly: GCA_029931535.1. Classification (NCBI taxonomy): domain Eukaryota; kingdom Metazoa; phylum Mollusca; class Bivalvia; order Unionida; family Margaritiferidae; genus Margaritifera; species Margaritifera margaritifera. The sequence continues at coordinate 630,930 of JAQPZY010001009.1, forward strand.
TGTTCCTCTCCATTGTGTAAATTTGGCATCAGACTTAGTTTCTGGACCTGTGACTGTTGGGGCAGTGACTTCTTTATCCATAGAGGGTGTTCATTTATTACTAGGCAATGACCTAGCTGGAGATAAGGTTGTGATTAATCCACTTGTAACTGACAAGCCTTGTTTGGATCAGAAAGTTGATCCTGTCGAAACTGAAATCCCTGATTTGTACCCTGCTTGTGCAGTTACTAGAGCTATGGCAAAAAGAGCTCTTGAGAGTGATGTTGATCAGGATATTATTCCTTTAGCTGACTCATGTATTGGTCAGTCTTTTGATGAGGTCACTTTTTCCTCAGGTATTGATCAATCAAACGGTATTGATCACAGTGATCCTCTTTTGGCAACTCATTCTCTTTGTTCTAATCAGGATGACAAACGACAATCCCTTGTCGTTGAACAGGAGATAGATCCCGAGATATCTTGTTTGTTTCAGAGGGCTATTAGTGAAACTGAAGCCACACAAGTTCCAGTGTGTTACTTTGTGAAAAATGGGGTCCTTATGAGGAAATGGAGACCACCTGATGTACCCGCTGGTGACGAGTGGTCAGTGAGCTATCAAATTGTTGCTCCTAAGTCATATCGACAGGAAATTCTTAATTTAGCCCATGAAACTCCTTTGGCTGGTCATTTAGGAGTCCGTAAGACTTATCACAAGATCTTGAATCATTGTTATTGGCCGAAACTCAAAAGTGATGTTTCTAAATACTGCAGATCTTGTCACACTTGTCAAATGGTAGGAAAACCCAATCAGAAGATACCTAAGGCTCATTTGCAACCTATTCCTGGATTTGATGAACCATTTAGTAGAATAATAGTAGACTGTGTTGGTCCTTTACCTAAAACCAAGTTAGGCAACCAATACTTGTTGACCATCATGTGTGCATCTACAAGATTTCCAGAGGCAATTCCTCTGAGAAATATAAAAACTAAAACTATTGTGAAAGCTTTGGTGAAGTTTTTTTACACTTGTTGGCCTTCCCAAATCTGTCCAGTCGGATCAAGGGTCAAATTTTATGTCTGGAATTTTCCAACAAGTTATGCATGAATTAGGCATCCAACAGTTTAAATCTTCTGCCTATCACCCTGAAAGTCAAGGTGCTTTGGAAAGATTTCATCAAACTTTGAAGAATATGATTCGATCATATTGCTTTGATACAGAAAAGGATTGGGATGAGGGTGTTCATTTGTTGTTGTTTGCTGTTAGGGAATCAGTTCAAGAGTCGTTGGGTTTTAGTCCCTTTAAACTAGGGTTTGGTCATACTGTCCGTGGACCATTGAAATTATTGAAAGAGAAACTTCTTTCAAATGAAGATTCAAAGATTAATCTTCTTGATTATGTCTCTGATTTCAAATACAAGTTGTCAAAGGCCTGTGAAGTAGCAAGAACTAATCTTCACACTACCCAGTCAAAAATGAAATTAAGGTATGACAGAAATTCACAGGAAAGGAGTTTTAAACCTGGTGACAAAGTTCTGGCTCTCTTGCCCATACCTCAGAATCCTCTTCAGGCTAAATTTTTTGGTCCTTATACCGTTGAAAAGAAAGTAAATGACTTAAATTATATCATTAACACTCCTGGGAGACGGAAACAAAAACAACTTTGTCATATAAATATGTTAAAGGAATATTTTGACAGAGATAGCCCAGCTAATTATTCTGCTAATTTAGTTGTACCTGTCCCACACAGTGAAGATATCAACGATGGAGTACGATCAGACTATAGTGACTCTGGTATAACCAATCTTCGGAATTCAGAAATATTGAACAACCTAGACCAGAAACTTTCACATCTACAACAACAGGAAAGAAATGAACTAAAACAGCTATTACATGACTATGAGCACTTGTTTCCTGATGTTCCAACACGAACAAGTAAAATTTATCATGACGTTGACATTGTAGATTCTGCGCCTGTGAAACAGCATCCTTATAGGATGAATCCTCTCAAACAGAACTATCTGAAGAAAGAAATTCAGTATTTACTGGAGAATGATTTCATAGAACCAAGTAAAAGTAACTGGAGTTCACCATGTATTCTTGTTCCCAAGCCAGATAATACATTCCGTATGTGTACTGACTATAGAAAAGTCAACAGTGTCACCAAAACTGATTCATTTCCAATCCCAAGAATGGACGATTGCATTGAGAAAATTGGAAATGCGGAATATGTCACCAAGTTTGACCTTTTAAAAGGATTCTGGCAAATTCCACTGACGGAAAGGGCAAAAGAAATTTCAGCATTTGTAACTCCAGATGGACTTTATCAATATAAAGTCATGCCGTTTGGAATGAAAAATTCGCCTGCAACGTTTCAACGTCTGATGAACATAATAACATTTGGTCTTGATAATTGTGACGCTTATATCGATGACGTCATTATCTACAACAACACCTGAGAAGATCATTTGGAAACCATTCGAAAATTCTTTGATCCACTCAGTGATGCGAATCTGACAATTAATTTGACCAAAAGTGAGTTTTGCCATGCTTGTGTCACATTTTTAGGACATATTGTGGGACAAGGTCAAGTTAAACCTATAGAAGCTAAGGTCAAAGCTATCTCTGAATTTCAAGTTCCAATTTGTAAAAAGCAACTGATGCGATTTCTAGGTATGGCTGGATATTATCGGAAATTTTGTTCCAATTTTTCCAAAATTGCTGAACCTTTGACAAGTTTATTGAGTAAGAAAACCAAATTTCATTGGTCTGACAAGTGTCAGGAATCTTTTGACAAGTTAAAGGCCATGCTTAAGAATGCACCAGTTCTTTCTGCACCAAATTTTAGCCAATCATTTAAATTATCTGTTGATGCAAGTGATGTAGGGGTTGGTGGAGTATTGATTCAGGAAGACAAAAGTGGTGTGGATCACCCTGTGTGTTATTTTTCTAAAAAACTAAACAAGCACCAGAAAAATTATTCCACAATTGAGAAGGAATGTTTGGCTTTGATATTGGCTTTACAGCATTTTGAAGTGTATGTTACCTCAGCTCTTTCTCCAATTATTGTGTACAGTGATCACAATCCCCTTACTTTCATCAGCAAAATGAAAGATAAAAATCAGAGATTGTTGAGATGGAGTTTGATATTGCAGGAATATAACATTGACATTAGACACATCAGGGGAAACGACAATGTGATTGCAGATGCTCTCACGTGCCTAGAAATGTAATATTGCTTGATGTAATTAAGTCCAGTATCATAAAACATGTTCTTATGTAATTTTGGTTATTGTAGTATTAGATGTATATTCAAAAGAAAGCTTTATTATATAAATCTTTCTTTTTCTTTATGAGGGGAGGTGTTATGTATGATGTTTATATAATATTATAAATATTTTAGGAAATTATAAATGTTTCTTCACTTTAATATTTGCTTAAATCTTAATGTTATCAGGAAAAACATGTTTAACTAGTGTCCTTGAATTAGGTTGTTTTGATCAATATGTTTTCTCAATTTGAAGGTCAAGGTTGAATTTTGTTTACAGTTAGAATTCCATTAAGATGACTCACATTCTAGAACATTCTGTCATGTGACCAATCTTTATATATACCATGTTTGGTAGACATTTTTTCAGTTTTGACATTACCATCAGTCTTGTAAAGAGCTATTACAGTTGTGAAAATTCATTCCAAATTCTAAGAGAGGAATTATTTTAAATATTCATTGGATTATAACAGTTCTCATAAACTTTTGGATTTTGGATTTTTAATTGATGATTTTGGAATTTAAGTGAACTTATTCAGATATTTTGGAATACTTCATTTTGACATCAGCACATCAAGATTACTAGTACATCAGGACTTTGGAGACCATTAGCACATAATAACATTCAAGGACACAGCCGTGAATTCGGAACATTCTATATTTAGGACTTGTGATTAGAACAATCATTCTTATTGGATTATTAGGATTTCAAAACACATTACTGTAAGTGACTTTTTGATTTTCCATTTTAATTATCTAGTAATAAATAGCTTGTTGATTTTTACTTGATTTGTTGGTTTCACTTTCTTTCTGTTACATTTTTCTTAGACCATAGAGTCGTAACACGACTCAGATAAGTACTAGTTGACAAATGAAGACGGTGCTCTGCTCTGAAAGTTGCCGTCGTCAAACCCGGTAGTCTTGAGGCCTTAAAAAAGGTAAGCATATTATATTACTTTACTTGCTTTATCGTCAAGCGCTATGCCATAGGAAAGGGACAGTGCACGTTCACGACCAATGATCTATTTCAAGGCGATGTGCCCAGTCTACATATCAACTGCAACTACGTGTGATCGTATGCGAATGGACTGTAGACACGAATACATTCCATACAACCCAGCTAGACGGTCAACAATTACCTCGAAGCTTCCGAAACCCTCATCAAAATACATGAAGAGATCTATCTGCATTACCTGGGAAGTTATGAAAGTGGATATTTCCTGTACGTGATAGATCCTTAAGGTTTTTAAGAACGTGGACAATTCGCGTGGGATAGAGAGGACAAGCTCACCTAAGACTCAAATTAAGCAGCGCCTTGATAAAGACGTACACCGTAATTGTGCACGCACAATTCCTAGTACTGATAAAAGTCCACGAGAGGATGAACATGTTTTGTACTAAGACAGAAAAGCAGAAAATAATACGGAGACATTTGTGTATCGAATGATTTACGTGCCCTAGTGAATCAAAGATCAAAGATCTACATCGTCAATACATGCGACAGCAATCATCAATGATCTCATTGGGTTGGATTCTAGTTTCCTAAACCAGGACCCACTGAGTTGTCCCATTCTTCCGGACAGACACCAGGACATTACCTTGGCCGTTTCAGAAAAGTGCTGGTGATTAATCAACATAAATACCTTTACAACTGTCAACAAGAGTGTAGGGATACGACACGAAGATCTGCGCACAGTCCGGTTTATTATACACCCTCAAACATTGCTGTAAACAGCATGCTTCAAAAACTTTGTACATTAAATTTCTCAGCTAAGGAAATACAAGTAATACAATTTATACAGCAACTGTTAATGATCCAAGTTTTTAAATCTACTTAAGAAGATGTTGTCGATAAAATATAATTGGGGATTTTAAATATTGTACGATAATGTCATTCCCATGGCAGAGATATACACTAGTTTCATTGTAAAGTCACGAGTGCGTATTGATCCCCGACCAATGCTTCACCTCGGGAAATGGAAATAATACAAAGATATGCTTACTATAAAACACGTGCCTTTCGTCTTTTACTGTTTCATATAAAGGACACAAATACAGGGCGCTTCCTAGCTTTTATTTCTTTCCATGTTTTGTTGTGCATGTGTGTCAGAGTTGGAGTGGAACAAAACATACTAAAATGTATAACTGAGACCAAGGTCATTGATTTCATGCATTTACGTGTCCCGATAATGCTCACATTGCTAGGAACACGAAATGGAATTAAGACCGTGCCCATCCATACTGAACAAATGCTTTTCTTTAGCTATAGAGCAGATGCAATAGTGCAACTGCATCTTGCTTTATATGTAACCTGATCACCCGTTCTAAAATTTCCAAACTGGCTCCAAAGCTTCAAAGTGACTCCATCATCCCCAAAATTTTAAAAACTAAGGGAGATACCTCTTATATGGCCATTTTAGTGTAAACGATTTGATACTTCTCCGTTTCAATTCGATTGTTGCGGATGGTAACCTTTCTATTTCTCTTGATTTTGGTTGAACTGAATTGACCACCGTCAAGCATCTTGCCGTCGTCACATACTTAAGTCGTTCGTTGCCATTCTCGGCTTTTCATTTTCTCTGCATCGATTCGAATATCTTAGGATGTCCTGGTTCAACGTTGGTTACATTTTCATTGATTTAATTAAAATTGATCAAATTGTGATTGTCGTAATTTAGGGTTAACCCCTTCTTAATGCAGAATTGTTTTCCCCAACAGTTCCTTATGCGATGTGTTGGGATCATATTAACGAAAATAACGATGTGGTTCCCTCCTAACTTCTCCGTCACTTATGAAAAAAAGCCGCCAAAAGGAGAACTGTACAATCCGTCACGTGAGATTTAGACAACTTAATATGTGTTTTAATACAAAACTCTTGCTCCTAGTTGTTCCAAGACATCATATAGCTTCAAACGGGCCCAGGAAGTGGTGAATCTGGCGATCAGAATAGTTCTATTCATATCGTAGTGGACCAATTCTTCATCTTAATCCCATTAAAACTGACTGTAGTCATGTTTGCCTAGATGAAAATTCTTTACCTGCTTATTATGGTCTATAAGGTCCACGAGACGTTTTCAACTTCCTACTTGTAGCAGAAACTCGAACAGTTCAAATTCAATCTATGAACAAATGTCCTCTACAAGGAACTGAGACACAACTTTGCCAGAATTCAAAAAAATCCCTTATCCTCTTTCGTTTGACACCAAACTGACCAATCCAACGATTCCTGTTTGTACTTGAAAATGGTGTTGATATACACAGCACATACACCGCCTTCCTTAGTTAAATTATCGTATTGCACTGTGTTTCGAAAATGGTAAACTTCATATATTTTTAAGGCTTTGCAGCCCATTTTACTTGACCTTTTCTAATTCAGGAGTACACCAAGTGCAATAAATAGCACGTTCGCCCTCCGTGTGATGGCACAGGGCCAGTTGTTCAAGATCGGTAAATGTTCGTAATGAATGGCACTTCAATTTCTCTAAAATACGTTAAGGAAGGAAACCAACGTCTCAGCGGCAAAACACTGACGTTTGCTACCCCAATGTAATCACATACTGGTTACAAAGTTACCGTATATAATAAGGCGATCACCGTAGGTGTATCTGAATGTTGGTCCATGAAAAGAGCAAAATAAAGTCAACGTATTATTGTTCCCCTGCGTCGACATTATAATGCCGGCAGGTTGCATTAGTGCATTCAGCGAAGAAATACTCTCTTGGGTCGAGATGTGACTGGTGGTCAATGGAGTGAGCGTAATTTTCCATTTCGAAAACTTTCTTCAGTTGTTGATGAAAATTATGTTTCCAAGTACACTTGTAATGGAAACCTAGTTCCTTTAAGTAGCGCTCTCTCTTCATTGTAAGGGCATAAAACTAAACTTCTGAACAGACTATATATAACGAGTTTCAGGATAACATTGTTTGAAGCCGTGGTACAAACAACCCAAATGTTCATGTGCCGTGCTGGTCTCAACGCAGTAGCCGTCCAGCCTGAACTTTGTTCCTGGGACACGAAATTCTCCCCCCCCCCCCCCCCCCCCCCCCCCCCCGCCCAAACACACACGCACTCTGAGCATGTCATATATAGAGGGATCGACCTTGCTGATGAAATTCATGCATTTTTACTAAAGTCTTTCAATGCATACTCGATCCTGTTTGATTCTTTGAATGGTGCATTCGCTGGTGACTTGAACTAAAGGGGCTCTAATGCATTCCTGTTCACGAAGACGGTATCCTCTTACACAAACATTTTTCATATTCAGCCATGATCCTTTGATCTGCATCTTCATTTCGTCAACTTTAAATTTAGCTGGACGCCATCTCGTTAATTTGACAACTTAATCTTCCCCGAGAAAAAAAAACATGCACAAGGTCATGCATATTGTTCCGACTAGGGGTAATGTAACAAAAGAAAAGACTCGAACAAGCTTTCAAGATTTAAAATACAAATCTTGAATTTCCTAAAATATTTAAATATTTCAACAAACAATGAAAGTGAAAGAATTAAAAATAACTTACAGTATAGAATATCCTTAAAAGTCCTAAATTGTTTTAAAGTTCACTGTTCCGGAAGTTAATCCAAATACTCCGAATGTATGTTCCGTATGAAATAGCCTTCACTGTGCTAATATGTTGATAAGATTAAGTTATATCCAAATAATCCTTGCGAATATGGAATCTCAAAAGTTTTAGAAATGTTTCCGAATATTCCACGGAGCTGTATAATAATTCAGGTTAAAGACACAGTACTGAATCCTAAATGTACTGTATTTATCATAAATAAATCTCCAAACCAGAATATCCCACACAAAACTGAACCAATTTCATTATAACCTCTCTATTCAAATGTAAGTATGAAGAATGCCAGAATGCGGCTATTAATACCTACATACATAGCCTTAATGCGCATAAACAAAATAAAAGCCCATTACGCCTTAAACAAACAAGTGGGTATTTCGAAATAATGCAACCCTCTCCGAAGCAATCATGAATTAGGTTATGCGTGATTCTGCTAAAGTGCTCGAGTACCAGTGTTTTAAACAGTATATATTGTACTGATTCATAGAATCTCAGTCAGAAGTTCGCCTTCTTCCCGCGCTCTAAAACCACGTGATATGAAATATTGATCCAAAATACCGTATGTGTACTCACAGTAAGACGACAGCTGTTAGACTAAGAACAGGGATCACAAACTAATAAACGATACCATTATTGAAGAATATATATATATATATATATATATAACTTCGTAACAATATGCTAGCATTGGCAAAGTACCAGAAGGAGTCAATCCCTTCTTTTCCCTGAAGGCATGGCAAGGGGAGATCCAGAGTTGTATCCACCAAAGCTTTAGATTGCGTTATCTCATAGTCTCAGAGTTAAAGAAAATATACTGCGGGTCATTGGACTTATTTTGTCGTAGGTATCGAGTAGCATAAATGCTTATCGACGACCAATGTTTGACAACTATTGCACTTCCACTTACCACACTGATGGGTTTTCGTCCACATTTATCTTGCTATGGTCCATAAGAGTACGGCACATTGATCATTTCCATCACCGCTTGCAATGTGATATCGACGTTTGGGTGGTCTTTTTCGTAGCCGACAAAAACATTTCAAGGAGCGGCAGGTCATGTGCCGAGAAAGACATTTCACTTGTTTGTCGGTTTTGAGTCAATTTATACTTCTGTAAACGATACAGGTCATGGAGCAACTGTGACTCGCATGCTATTACAATGTTTTCGGCAAAGTAACATGAAAAATAAAGTCCAGTAATTTTCATGATGGCGTGAATAATGTTTTGACAAACTCGATACAAAGATGCATGCGGGAGAACGGAAATATATTACTTTCCATCCTTAGAAACTAAGTTTACGAGCTTGGAGCTGACGACACAGATTTTGATTTACAACACAATCCCGAAGACATCAATGTCTAAGACTGGCGGGTTGACCGAAACACCTGCTAATCGGCTGAGGGCCATGTTGAGGTTCTTTTGTGTTTTAGGTTCTTACTGAGAATGTCGTTCTAAAATGATTTGGGAACCTTATGATGCTCCAAACACGAGTTTCATATTACTCTTTCGTTTCGTCTGCTTCATGACAATATTCCATTCTTCCAGAATACACCAATTAAGGTTAGCCCAGCATATTGCACATAGGTGATCATCCTCATTGTTAATGTTGACACAGGTTGCCTTCAATTGCAAAGTGTTACAATAGTTGTAATAGCGAGCAACGCGATGTCGGTTTGAACCCTTTACTTGCAAAAATATATACGACTGTCACATGAACACTGTCCTTTCTTAGAAGATCTTCACGACTGGTAAGAACTTTTTCGAAGCTACTTATCACAGCGTGTTTATCGAACTGGTCTCAGGGTTGGAGTGGAACAATGATGTTTTCAAGTTTGACATGGTGAACAACAATACGTCCATGATCTTTCCACATGCTTGCTGAAAAATATCATCCAATATTGTATGAAGATGATAGTGGAGATAGCTGAGTTGTCTCCCATGCCACTGATCGTCAATCTTTTCGTTGCGATTTCGTTCCACAGCGACATTTGTATCGATTGTTCTTTACCTTTGCTGACGGATGGTGTAAAGATGATTGTCAATGTTTGATGCTACGCGTGATACGTCGTCGGACGCGAGAGCGATGCTATCAGTTTGGGTGACAATGGCTTGGAGGAGATTGCATATGGTGTTGCAGTTGAATTCGGGTTTGGAGCAGAATCAAGGTTCTTGGGATATTCAATATATATTTGCGATGTATCTTTCATTTCCTTCTCAAAATGAATTTCCTGGATAGCACTATCATACTGTTCTTTTTCTTCTTGCTTCCTGACGAAATCGATGGGAAGATCTAGATTAGCATCTTGCTTAGACTTCCAGTGCGGTGCATGCATTGCAGTCCTTGGAATAAACAAATATCGTTTGCAGTCCTTGGAATAAACACATATCTCAATAGGGTGTGAAGCTCGTCAGCGATGAAATCATCACCATCTATATGATTTTATGGGTGAAGTAAATGAAATCACATTAATTAGCATTGGATTCCTCGTTTGACTGCAAATTTCATGAATTACTCGCCGTCCATGGAACTGAGTAATATGTTCTAAAGGGCAGATATGTAGCTATCCATACCCTGAAAATAAGAACAAAACTATATATAATGTTATGTATATTTTTATTTACATCAACGGGAATATGCTGTATGTCATGTTCGGATTTCGGACATAATTTCCAAAACTTGTTCGCAAAATAGAAGTTCAAACATTTACTAACACTTATAGGTGAACAGTCGGGCATTCTAATTAAATCATGGCGGTATATTTCATTATATGCATTTGTATGTAATATGAATCTTTAGCCACCCCATCCAAAAGAAAAAAAGAACAAATGAAAAAAAAAGACCCCCCCACCCCGCCCAGAAAGAAAAAACAAATATTTAAAAAAAAATAAAAATTAAAAAATAATATATATAAGGATTTAACAAAATTATTGCGAAGTAATTTGTTTATTTATTCTGCACTTAGTGATAACCATCTTTCTGACAAGGAAATTTCATTACATCAAATAGCTGAAGACAGATAGGAAAATGTCACAAAAATGAATATTAGCATTTGCTTCTATAATGAATAAGGCATCATGATGAATTGTTGATTTGAAAGTCGGTATCATTATTTTTCAATGTATTGTCTGTTTTTATGTAATGTATGAATCTCCAGTTCTCAGATAATACAAACTTCATTAATTTGGTCACGTGTCATCAGTCCCTTTTCAGGGGCAACTATATATCGCGACAGAATATGCTGTCACTTTATTGCCAAGTTAGATATTTGTTATGTATTTATTTCCTCGAAGATTTTTCTATCATTGAAAGCCGCTTTCGAAACTGCATACAAACAAATATATCTGGATATATAGTGGAAATTTAGTGCAGTAAGAAGGCAACTTGTGGGACCTCTACTGAAACTAAAAATACCCATCTAGGACAATTGCAGCCTATGCCATTATTGTGATTTATCCGTAAATCGACACAACTTAAGAGAGTTTTATCCTTTATATCATTTTACGTATATATTTTTTTCACCCGCAGCTGTAGCGTACATTTTTTCTCTCTGAGAGTCATACCAAAAGAATAAAAGAGTTACAAAAAAGAAACTCGCCTTAGTTTAATTCTAAAGTTCAAAAGGACAGCAAGGAAAGCTTATTGAGCTGCACAATACACATACAATATACGCAATACTAAGTTATGTTGTCTGTTTGAATTTAATAATGTACAGCTAGAACGTGACGCTTTAGCTCACAACAAAATAACATTTAACACTATATCTTGTCAACAGGTCTCTCATTTGATGTCCCTTCCCATTGTGTTACCTGTAAATTGGGCCTTTTACTTGGAATGATGACGTCATTTAATATCACGTTTGTCTACAAGTAAAAAAAATACCATATGCATGGAGTGGTGGGGTCATTCAAGATAACCTTTTATCACAAGCAAAGTGACTCTGCTTCTACACAGACCTTTACGGAATTCCCAATTTTCATTCGTTGTGAACATTCACAGTAATTGGTTAGTACTTTGAACATTCCTCCTGTTAGAGAATGCTACCAGGGAATAAAACACTAGCATAAATATATATATATATATATATATATATATATATATATATATATATATATATATATATATTTCTTTTTTTTTTTTGGGGGGGGGGGACAACCACACATCAAGTTCCTGTGGTTGAGATGAAGCACCGTATAGTACTAAATTCATCGTAAAGGGCCCAAACTTAACGTAGACAGAATGTCTTTCTTAAACATCGATTGGCTAACCATTGTATCGATAATCGAATTTCGCACTACCAGATTATTCGATATATATATATATATATATATATATATATATATATATGTGTGTGTGTGTGTGTGTGTGTGTGTGTGTGTGTGTGTGTGTGTGTGATACAGAAAATAACGGCTGAGGTGCAAAACTCTTTTGTACCGTAATTTTATTGTCCTTACCACTTATATTATTTAATCATTGCGGTGTGTATTTGAAATGATACGGTGCATTGCAAAGGTAGTTGTTAGTCATGTATACATATGTACATGTAACATCAAGTATTTTCTCGTTTTGACCCTTGGGCGAATAGTAGTAAAAAGCACTTTCTGGATATATTAAAATAAACGCATACATAAGGGTGTTTTAGAGGCTCAGGAATTAGGTTTTTAGTACTTAGATGGACTAAGGAATGATGTTGTTTGTATTTATTCGTTATAGAGGGGTATGACATAACATATTTTCAAAAGGATTTTTCAAAATTGTTTCGAGATTGTAAATGTTTTTTAATATATTTTTAAAAAATGTATTACATATTTGTAAATATATATATATATATATATATATATATATATATATATATATATATATATGTTCAAAATTTTATATTTTTAAATATTGGTCACATTTTTTCAAAAAATCTTTCGTATACATTTTTTGTCAAAGAGATTTTTACATACTTGATGGGAAAAAAATTAAGGTTTTTTTTTTTTTTTTTTTAAAGAAATGTTTTCATAACTTTTATTTGTATAGTTTGCATTAAAATTGTTTTATGTAATTTTTGGGGAAATAGTTTAACTAGTTAATTATAATATTATTTCTCATTCTTATTGCTTTGAGGGTTTCACGATTTTCTTGTTTAATTATTAAAGTATATATGATATATAAATATTAAATTCGTTTGCCTTCTAAAATCCTTATGAGTTTCATATTTTAAATATTATAAAAAATATTAACTAACAAATTGTAATAATATATACATAGTTTATAAGTTTTATGCTTTGCATATTTTCCCTTTATAATTTTAAAGATTTTGTAGATAGATATTCAAAGATATATATTACGGAGGGCGATTCATGGGTTTTGGATTAACTTAAGGATTTTCTACAAAGGGTCCATTGATATAGCTATTTGTTTTTCTCAAACACAGTCAAATAAAAAACAGAAATATGAAGTTCTTTCTGATTTCCAGAAATCGAAATAGTATGTAAATAAATTAAGATCACTAAGTATTACTGGAGATTACAACAATATATTTTGAATAATTGGTATATCTTTAATGTAGTGCCTATGAATTATATTCTGGTCCGTAGCTATTCCGCTTAGCAAACGTTTGTTTCTTTTTATGATCACGTGTTAATATTTTGCCAATTCTAAACACAGTTTGTTTTGCTTTTTGAATTCTTGTTCATAAAACATTCGTTAATTTCGGTATCATTTAAAATTTTCATTTTATACACAAATGAGTATATATTCCTGATATTTGTTATTTTAATCCTTGTGTTGGTAACATTTTCTCTAAGGTAGGTAGTATCTTTGACACCAGTGATTTTATGAATGGTAAAATAGAGCTAATAAACTCTGGGTTTGTTTTTTTTTTTTTTTGTTAGGCTCTCTCGGGATATTGAACCGAATTCATTTTCACTGTGATTTGCATTATATTAACGCTATCAAATATCATGTTGCTTTGTGCTTGATGATTAGTTCGATCGGCTGCTTGAAAGGCAACAAATCTATGTCTAAATTAGCTAGGTCGCATTTGTTGTGACTCTATGTTGGTGAGAGCTCTTTTGGATTATATTGTTGTCTGTACACACGCATTTGCTCGAAGTATAATCCAGATATCAATAGTAAATTTATATCAGGTTGTATCTTTATATTGGGTTCAATTTTTGGCATTCACTATGATATGTTGAATTCGAAATTTACCATCAAGGGCAACACCAACATCGTTTAAAATTATATCATTGTTCTAAAAAATATGTGATATTAGTGCATGTTTAGTACCTTGTTGTTGTATCTATATCTCTAAAGCAACCAAAACAGCGTATAATAGTAAAAACATATTTGTTTATTTATTGACACCAGTTGTTAGAGACGGTCTCATTGCAAGACCAGTGTTATAAACAGGATTTCTTATACCTGCTTCCACGTCATTTCTGAAAATGTCTCCAGTAACAGCGTTATTGCCAGCTGCAACGATCACTAATGGAACAATTTCAGGCTCTGTTTTCATTTGATTATAAACAGCATTACCGCTATATCTGAACCAAATTATTTGTTGCAGTTGAAGAATTGTAATTGTCTGAAAATGGTACTAAATTCATTATCGTGCTTGCTTGTGGTAAATATAATGATATATATTCTAGAATTTGGGTCTTGCAAAAGATAGTGTACACATATAAATAATGACCAACCATTTTTGTACTAATTTAAACGTATCCTTTGCATTAACATTTTTATTATCAACTTTTATCATTTTTCCTTTGATTTCAAGCGTGGCTTTATGTGATATCAGAACAATATCCCTATCTCTTGTTTCTAAGACAATATGACTGCTATCCATGTTGGTATCATGTGGTAGATACTCAAGATGCTCAATTTGTTTACTGAATCATCTCTTGGTGTTTCAGAAAATAAATCCAAATTAAGTAAAATAACTTATGTCATGCTGTTTCTCTCTCTCTCTCTCTCTCTCTCTCTCTATATATATATATATATATATATATATATATATATATATATATATATATATATACATATATATACATTTATATTCCATCTTTTCATTCAAGATTTAGCCATTGAATATGATAACATTTGCATTTAATTTTTATTTAATATATTTTTATTGGTATCTTCAAAACCTTATTTTACCTTATTGTTACCTTCAGATAATTATTTTATAGTTTGTTTTACCTCTTTTGATAGCTTTGTTTCTTTCTTTATTTTCCCAAAAAATATGACCTATAAAATTAGACTCTTATTGTTTTGCTTGTTGTTCATCTTAACTTGTAGCTCTTTAGAAATCTTTTGTTGCAATTTTCAATGCTAATAGTTTCATTTCCGATGACTTACTCAGTACCATTTCACTGCCACTTGAAGAGAAAAGTAATGTTTTAACCATGTTTTATAACATAAAACACATTTTCAAATATATCAAAACCAATCATTTTCTTCTGTTGATATCTTTGGGTTTTACATCTTTCACATGTCATCATTAATCGAAGCAGAGTCACCGTCCGGCGAGAACATCAGCAAGTTATTCACGTCGAGGCATCCGAACGGTCGCGATCGGATACTCGACCTACTGTAATAAACTTGTAACGACTCTAGTGCGTTCTCGAGTGTGCGCGATTGCCCCGCGGTGATCGGTGTTGGAAAAACCACGCGGAATTCCGGTTTCGTTGACGAGATCGTGATCATTGCGGTGACGCTCGGAGTTGTATTTGCAACGACACGCTGCATCGCGGCATTGATTTCGCAAAGAATGGGAAGCGCGTCAGAACTCATCATCGGTGTTGTACGCGCGATCATCCTATACATCATCGATGTCTTCAGCGAGTTCATGCATTAACGAGCGAAACGTCTTTGAGTCCATGATGTGGTCGGATGATCAACCACTGTCATATCGACGTGGCCTCATTGAGGACTTGTTGCCGGTGCGAACCGACCCCATGAGCTTTACCAACCTGTTCATGAGTTCATTAACCTGTTGCGCAAATGAGGTGCTAGCACCCTTATAAACTTTGCTCCTCATGGAAAGTTTTGCTGTCTCATGTTTGCATGCACGGGTTCCACAAGAACCAAAGGTTCCACCTAGACCATTTTTACGCTTGAGTGGTTCCTGGGGGAGGGTCTCCTCCAGTGGGGAATAATATTTTTCTGAGACGACTTCGTCGCCAGCGTCCGCGGGAGGCAGAGTTTCCTCGGGGTTTTCCCAAGAGAATTTGAGTGAACGGAGACATTTCTACCAGTATGGCTGAGTCTTTTCTGTACCAATTATTCTGCATACGTCAGCGATCTTTTTAAACTCCGGCCATATAGGATCATCACAGGGTATTGTTTTCAGTTTCAACCGACTCCCGAAATACCATTTTGGTCCATTCACTTTGGAGTCCACCCGGAAGCGTGTCATTGAAATCTTTCAACTTGTCGCGGTTGGGCACTTTAGGGGCGAACCCTGAGGGATTTTTAAAGATCGTCTGGCGAGCCCACTTGTTAACTATTTGAGGTTTTGTTACCAAATCTGCTTTGAACTAGGTTGGTGGTTCTGAAAAAGCGCAATTGCCTCATCATAGTTTTCGGTGTCTTTTTTATCTAAACTAGCCTTCTTTCTGATTGTTTCATCTAGACTTTCTTGGATTGGCTCTGGTAAGTGTTTCATAGCCGCCGCAGTGTCTCTTGTTGCTTTCTTGACATCTTTGACGTGTTTGGCTGTTTTGTCAATCGAACCAGGTTGTTATTCCTTTCCAATCATCGCTGCCATTTGCGATGCGGTTTCTGCGTTCGCGGCTGCAATCTCTTTTGTTGGTTTGATCAGCGGTGCAAACGTTTGATCGAAGCCCGCTTTTGGGTCTTCCCGAGCGGATTGTCGCGACTGAGCCTTATCTTTGACGCGTTCTCAGACGGCTATGTGATCGCGGAGAAGTTCCAGCCAATCCTGGAGAGCTTTGCAGCGTCGGTCAGCACCCTCAGCTATGGCATCGCTGGCAAGTTTCGTCATTGTATGTATTTATCATTGTTGTAAAATTGATTTGTGAGACACGTTCGTGTCCAAACTTTTTTCCCACACCGGTCAAATTAATCCTGAGGAAACTATATGGGTCCCTGTTGACTTCGACAAACATATTCCGAAACTTATCCCACGAGTGGTTGACAGCGTACCAGGTCAACCCCACGAAATATCATTAATATGTTGCAGTTGTCCCGGATCACTTTGGGTACGTGCGCGTACGTTGAGTCAGATAGATCACGTCCGCGTTTTTGTGTCGGCCACGAGAAAATATTTTTACCGGGTTGTCTTGCCGGTCAAGCATCACATAGTCGTACACAACATTATTCGCGCCCTGGTCCAGGGCGTAAAAGGTTGGGGCTTCATCGATCGTGGAAAAGAACTGGATAGCCAGCGACTAAGTCATCTCCGACGTAAGCGCGTAGGCGAAATCCCTGAATTTCCACTTAAGGCACCGACACCCCTAGTGCTTCTAACACCTCAACATTTAACAAACCTTATACAGATTGTGCACTCGCCAAAACCCGTAGAAAGGTCATGCTTGATAATCTCAATCAGGATGAGGAAACGTTTTTAATTTTAATGAAACATTTTTTGTCTCCAAAAATGGTACAGATATGGGAAACAAGCTTGCGCAAATTGTTATGTAGCTGAATGGGAGAAATAAAGCCAACAGCATCCATTTTCTATCTTAGGTTATTTATCAAATTTCTTCTCTCGATCCATTCAGAGGAAGAATTAAAATAATTTCTTAACTGGATGAATAACCACCATTAATCAATTACAATTTGGAACTAAAATTAGTAAAGAAAGTGTAGACCTTTTAGATGTAACAATATACAAGGGAAATAACTGTAACAATATTGATAATATGGATACTAATGTATATTTAATAGAAACATACATTCATCAGTTGCTACACAAAAGTAATTTGCATCCACGGCATACCTACAGGAGCCTTGTTAAATCCCATATACTGAGGTACTACCGGATTTGCACCAAAGAACTAGACTTTCACGACGCTTGTTCTTTGATTTTCGTAGGACAAAAGAGGAAAGAGATCACGACATAAGGGAACTGACTAATGCATATTCACAGCAAAACACAATAAATTATCCCGTTTACTGATCATTTCCATAAACGTTCAGCCTCTGCATTAAAGTACGCTAGACCAAATTTTATTGATTTGCAACAACACTCTCCGGAAGCTTTTGGAACATGCACTGTGGTTACAGATTGTAACGCAAGACAACAATAAGAACATATCGAGCACTTTATTGATATCCAAGCTACCGAATATGGATAAATTTGTTGTTTTAAAGTGTGAACTTAATAGTTGTAAGCGATTTGATGTTCTATTTAATTCACACATAGCAGAAATCTTGAAAACGTGCACAACATTTTAAAATTCAACAACGTATTTCATTTGGTGCACACAATTTGGTTTATGTAATGTATTGGTTGAATTGCAGTAATCAATATGTTGGTAAAACAGAAAGAACTTTAAGCTTTATGATTGAGCGGCATTTGTCGGACATACGACTGCAAAGATAAATACAAACATCTGTCTAAACAATTTAGTATAAATTGTAATAAAATTCATTTGGGAGTGATTGGCTTGGACCAGAACATCAGCTGGTCAAAAACGAAGAGAAAACAAAAGAGAACAATTCTGTATTAATATTTTGGAATCTGAAATTAATTTTGAAATGTTATTGAGGATGTAGTATTGTGGAATTTTTATGTTGGTTTCTTTTCAGGCCTTTTTTCTTTTATACTCAATATAATACAGATTCAATCGAATATATATCCGTCTGTCTATCTGTTTATCTATCTTCCTATCTATCTGTCTATCTATCTCTCTATCTCTCTATCTATCTATCTATGTACTTATGTAACTATCTAGATATCATGAACAATGTTAAATCTAACTTTTAATAGGTATCCGCTCATACGAATATCGTAGGTATAGTTTTAATAACTGACTTAAAACAATGCCAGATGTACTCTTTATAATACAATGATATTGTGTTTTCCTTGACGACTTAAGACTATAATATATCCTTGAGCAGTGATTGTATACCTGGTATTCAATATCAGTGAAATTATAAAAATCCAAGCATCATTAAGAAGAAAAAAAACAATAATGAATATAGCATATGTATTGTGATTAATTATTTCACAAGACAATAACGCAACGATAATGTATAAAGTGGGGTAGATAAGAAACAAATGGAATTTCTGCAAGTTTATATTATTAAGAATCCAAAGAATACATGTTTCTCGGAGTGGAATGCAGATTTCATTTATATTCAGATTATTATTATATCCACACCTAAATTTCGAGTATATTGTGATACTCCCTGTCTCTCATCTATTCGTATGTATGTCTGCCTCCCGTTTACCCTATCTCTTCCTAAACCGCCAAGAGGAATTATAGAAATAATGTATAAAACAAATTTGTGATTAAACGAATCAATGAATGAATTCGGAAGAACTAAGTAATAGTTGAACGAAACACACAAGTGTTAGTTTTGGGAGGAACACAAACAGTTTATATCACAATAATGATCCTTACAGATTAGACCGATAATAAGTCATTTCTCCATGGGTTATTTGATGCTCTGTCATTATACTCGTGGAATAAAGATCCCAAGTACATGGATAGGGTTTCACAACTGTCAATTATCATAAATCTATAGTCTATCTTGGAAATAAAAGACTTTCCAACAAAGAAACCGTAAGATTATGATGTTTGTCAGATTAAAAACAAAAACGAAAAAAAAAAATGGAAAATTGAGTTTCGAAACAAACAATCACTACGAACAAGGTAATGTAGGTGCTATACTGAGCTGAAAACCTATGAAATGTGATTTATGTGCAAAAAGAAAGGACATTTAATATATATATATATATATATATATATATATATATATATATATATATATATATATATAGCTGTTATTATTGTATATATATATTGTATAATTGTCATTATTATTATTTTTATTTTTATTATTTGTATTATTATTATTATTATTATTATTATTATTATACTCGATCCGTAGATGTGCGAAGCAGTTCATTTGTATACATGTATATATAACCATGCTCAGTTGGAGCTATGTGTTTTAAGATCTCTAAGTCGGATCCACTGGTCAACAATTTTGTTTAAAAACATTAATTAGACTACTTAGTTTCCTTAGCGCCTCATAGCGTGAATAATGTTTTAGTGTTGCTTTATGTTAACAGAGTTTATGACAGACACATTTGATTTATATCAGTTTTCGCAAAATTTGTAGTGTGTATTGAACACTATGTATTTATACAGTAGGGAATCAATTAATTTCTTATTTGCACAAAACGTCTTGCGAGTCAGTAAGCAGAGCATAATTCGCATGGAGAAAAAACAACGCAAGCATCTTTTTACAATAAAATATTTCGCTGTTTGTGAAAATCATCTTATATTCTCTGCAGAGAAAACCAAGGAAATCGGTATACGGGGCAAACTCGGCTGTTGAAACTTACATACTTCAGTCATCGAAGTTTTCTTCAGTATAGAAGTGTGAATACTGTGGAATCAAATTTATTTGTAGGGCATCAATTTTTGTAGATTGCCTGGTTGTTACAAACCACTAAATTTAATACGCAACGCCAAATGTCTTTACAATAAATGCCATTTCTATCAGAGGCCAATTTACAAAGTTAAGTGCCAAGAAAATTGCAATTTGTAGCAAAACCACGAAAGATCTCCACAAACATAAACGAAATTCATAATATTTATAATACGATTTCAAGGTTACCTGTAGCATAGTTTTAAGAAATTGTTTTTTCAATGACGTAATAAAGTGGAACCCGGCATGAACATTTTTTTGGGGGTTCTTTTTTTAAAATGTATTTTGCATCTTGTATACCAAGTCGCCCTTAATGATTATGGTAAAACCGCCTACTTGAAATGAATCAGATATTTTAAGATTCCTTGTAAAGTCAGAAAGTTTATTCATCTATAAATTATAGATATGACGTACCTAATAAGTAGACCCTTACTTGAACATTTATTTGACAAAAGTTCTTCCATTCATTATTATTATTATTTTTTTTTTTTGGTCAACTTTTTTAAAATATAAATTAGAAAGATTTTGGAAGATGTGAAAAGTAAACTTGAAGTACGGAGAATTTAATTGTTGCGCTAAAACTTTTCTAAGATAAATCTTTCACGATGAGAGATCGTTAAAATAAAGTTAGCTATGCAATTAAAAAGAAACAAATATTCATTTTCCAGAAGAAATTTTTAGTTTTCCGACCTTTCATGTTTTGTCGCTACACTAGTCTCTCCTTAAATAATGGTTTTTCGCCGCTACTAACACGCTCTGTATTGTTTACATTAGATGCTTTTCTATGCAATGAGTTCCTTTGTTGGACAACTCTTACAAGACTACATATCAAAGTGACGCAATTAATACATGTCGTTTGTGTAATAGCAAGTATTTTATTTAGAATAAATGTAGGACAACAGGCCATAGATTCTGTTGTTATGTATGATGTTTATATAATATTATAAATATTTTAGGAAATTATAAATGTTTCTTCACTTTAATATTTACTTAAATCTTAATGTTATCAGGAAAAACATGTTTAACTAGTGTCCTTGAATTAGGTTGCTTTGATCAATATGTTTTCTCAATTTGAAGGTCAAGGTTGAATTTTGTTTACAGTTAGAATTCCATTAAGATGACACACATTCTAGAACATTCTGTCATGTGACCAATCTAGAACATTCTGTCATGTGACCAATCTTTATATATATTATGTTTGGTGGACATTTTTTTTCAGTTCGACATTACCATCAGTCTTGTAAGGAGCTATCACAGTTGTGAAAATTCATTCCAAATTCTAAGAGAGGAATTATTTTAAATATTCATTGGATTATAACAGTGCTCATAAACTTTTGGATTTTGGATTTTAATTAATGATTTTGGAATTTAACTGAACTTATTCAGAGATTTTGGAATACTTCATTTTGACATCAGCACATCAAGATTTCTAGTACATCAGGACTTTGGAGACCATTGGCACATAATAACATTCAAGGAACATTCTATATTTAGGACTTGTGATTAGAACAATCATTCTTATTGGATTATTAGGATTTCAAAACACATTACTGTAAGTGACTTTTTGATTTTTCATTTTAATTATCTAGTAATAAATTGCTTGTTGATTTTTACTTGATTTGTTGGTTTCACTTTCTGTCTGTTACATTTTTCTTAGACCATAGAGTCGTAACAGAAATTGGGGGCTCGTCTTCTGGGATCTGAATTTCATTAAAGCATATTAGAGATATTAAATTTATCTTTGAAATTCATATTGATTTTGTCTTGGAATTTTTTTTTTTTGTCTTTGGCAAAGATTTTTAAATTGAGAAATTTTTGTGTGTGAAACCAACAAGCATTTACTATGGCATCTAATGTTCAGAATTTCATTTCAAAACCTATCCAGGAGGGGATAGAGTGCATGAGAAAGTTAATTGAAGAGTTCAAAAGGTGCATCCATAGTGATGTTAAAACCTATCTTGACGAGCGGAATGTGGAAACTTTGGAAAATGCTGCTCGTATGGCTGATGATTATTCCTTGACTCACAAAATTTCATTTGGCAATAAGTCGTCCTCTCAGCAGTTTTCTGGTAAAAAACCATTTCAATCTCATTCGAGTACTTCCAAATTTAACAACAGCACAACTGTTAGGAATCAAACATCTGATAAGACTGATCAGAAATCCTTATCTCTTCCTACGTGCACTTATTGTAAAACGAAAGGGCACGTTATTTCTGATTGTTTCAAGTTGAAAAATAAGCAACAGAGTAAAGACAGAGCTTTTCCAAATGCTCTTATTTCTACGAGGTCAAGGTCACGGTCTTGTATTGAAAGCAATACATTTGTTGGGTCAAACAAACCCCAGTCTGATTCTATTTTGGAGGCTTATGAACCATTCATGTCAGAAGGTTCTATATCACTTATTGGTGATTCTGCCAAGCCTATCCCAATTAAAATATTAAGGAACACTGGAGCTTCTCAGAGTCTTTTATTATCAGGTACTTTGCCTTTGTCTGAGGAGTCTTCTTCAAGTGAAAGTGTTCTTGTTCAGGGAGTAGAGTGCGGCTTTGTAAATGTTCCTCTTCATTGTGTAAATTTGGCATCAGACTTAGTTTCTGGACCTGTGACTGTTGGGGCAGTGACTTCTTTACCCATAGAGGGTGTTCATTTATTACTAGGCAATGACCTAGCTGGAGATAAGGTTGTGATTAATCCACTTGTAACTGACAAGCCTTGTTTGGATCAGAAAGTTGATCCTGTCGAAACTGAAATCCCTGATTTGTACCCTGCTTGTGCAGTTACTAGAGCTATGGCAAAAAGAGCTCTTGAGATTGATGTTGATCAGGATATTATTCCTTTAGCTGACACATGTATTGGTCAGTGTCTTGATGAGGTCACTTTTTCCTCAGGTATTGATCAATCAAATGGTATTGATCACAGTGATCCTCTTTTGGCAACTCATTCTCTTTGTCCTACTCAGGGTGACAAAGACAATCCCTTGTCGTTGAACAGGAGATAGATCCCGAGATATCTTGTTTGTTTCAGAGGGCTATTAGTGAAACTGAAGCCACACAAGTTCCAGTGTGTTACTTTGTGGAAAATGGGGTCCTTATGAGGAAATGGAGACCACCTGAGGTACCCGCTGGTGACGAGTGGTCAGTGAGCTATCAAATTGTTGTTCCTAAGTCATATAGACAGGAAATTCTTAATTTAGCCCATGAAACTCCTTTGGCTGGTCATTTAGGAGTCCGTAAGACTTATCACAAGATCTTGAATCATTTTTGTTGGCCGAAACTCAAAAGTGATGTTTCTAAATACTGCAGATCTTGTCACACTTGTCAAATGGTAGGAAAACCCAATCAGAAGATACCTAAGGCTCATCTGCAACCTATTCCTGGATTTGATGAACCATTTAGTAGAATAATAGTAGACTGTGTTGGTCCTTTACCTAAAACCAAGTCAGGCAACCAATACTTGTTGACCATCATGTGTACATCTACAAGATTTCCAGAGGCAATTCCTCTGAGAAATATAAAAACTAAAACTATTGTGAAAGCTTTGGTGAAGTTTTTTACACTTGTTGGCCTTCCCAAATCTGTCCAGTCGGATCAAGGGTCAAATTTTATGTCTGGAATTTTCCAACAAGTTATGCATGAATTAGGCATCCAACAGTTTAAATCTTCTGCCTATCACCCTGAAAGTCAAGGTGCTTTGGAAAGATTTCATCAAACTTTGAAGAATATGATTCGATCCTATTGCTTTGATACAGAAAAGGATTGGGATGAGGGTGTTCATTTGTTGTTGTTTACTGTTAGGGAATCAGTTCAAGAGTCGTTGGGTTTTAGTCCCTTTGAACTAGGGTTTGGTCATACTGTCCGTGGACCATTGAAATTATTGAAAGAGAAACTTCTTTCAAATGAAGACTCAAAGATTAATCTTCTTGATTATGTTTCTGATTTCAAATACAAGTTGTCAAACACCTGTGAAGTAGCAAGAACTAATCTTCACAATACCCAGTCAAAAATGAAATTAAGGTATGACAGAAATTCACAGGAAAGGAGTTTTAAACCTGGTGACAAAGTTCTGGCTCTCTTTCCCATACCTCAGAATCCTCTTCAGGCTAAATTTTATGGTCCTTATACCGTTGAAAAGAAAGTAAATGACTTAAATTATATCATTAACACTCCTGGGAGACGGAAACAAAAACAACTTTGTCATATTAATATGTTATAGGAATATTTTGACAGAGATAGCCCAGCTAATTATTCAGTTAATTTAGTTGTACCTGTCCCACACAGTGAAGATATCAACGATGGAATACGATCAGACTATAGTGACTCTGGTACAACCAATCTTCGGAATTCAGAAATATTGAACAACCTAGACCAGAAACTTTCACATCTACAACAACAGGAAAGAAATGAACTAAAACAGCTATTACATGACTATGAGCACTTGTTTCCTGATGTTCCAAAACGAACAAGTAAAATTTATCATGACGTTGACATTGTAGATTCTGCGCCTGTGAAACAGCATCCTTATAGGATGAATCCTCTCCAACAGAACTATCTGAAGAAAGAAATTCAGTATTTACTGGAGAATGATTTCATAGAACCAAGTAAAAGTAACTAGAGTTCACCATGTATTCTTGTTCCCAAGCCAGATAATACATTCCGTATGTGTACTGACTATAGAAAAGTCAACAGTGTCACAAAAACTGATTCATTTCCAATCCCAAGAATGGACGATTGCATTGATAAAATTGGAAATGCGGAATATGTCACCAAGTTTGACCTTTTAAAAGGATTCTGGCAAATTCCACTGACGGAAAGGGCAAAAGAAATTTCAGCATTTGTAACTCCAGATGGACTTTATCAATATAAAGTCATGCCGTTTGGAATGAAAAATTCGCCTGCAACGTTTCAACGTCTGATGAACATGATAACATTTGGTCTTGATAATTGTGACGCTTATATCGATGACGTCATTATCTACAACAACACCTGGGAAGATCATTTGGAAACCATTCGAAAATTCTTCGATCGACTCAGTGATGCGAATCTGACAATTAATTTGAGCAAAAGTGAGTTTTGCCATGCTTGTGTCACATTTTTAGGACATATTGTGGGACAAGGTCAAGTTAAAGCTATAGAAGCTAAGGTCAAAGCTATCTCTGAATTTCAAGTTCCAATTTGTAAAAAGCAACTGATGCGATTTCTAGGTATGGCTGGATATTATCGGAAATTTTGTTCCAATTTTTCCAAAATTGCTGAACCTTTGACAAGTTTATTGAGTAAGAAAACCAAATGTCATTGGTCTGACAAGTGTCAGGAATCTTTTGACAAGTTAAAGGCCATGCTTAAGAATGCACCAGTTCTTTCTGCACCAAATTTTAGCCAATCATTTAAATTATCTGTTGATGCAAGTGATGTAGGGGTTGGTGGAGTATTGATTCAGGAAGACAAAAGTGGTGTGGATCACCCTGTGTGTTATTTTTCTAAACAACTAAACAAGCACCAGAAAAATTATTCCACAATTGAGAAGGAATGTTTGGCTTTGATATTGGCTTTACAGCATTTTGAAGTGTATGTTACCTCAGTTCTTTCTCCAATTATTGTGTACAGTGATCACAATCCCCTTACTTTCATCAACAAAATGAAAGATAAAAATCGGAGATTGTTGAGATGGAGTTTGATATTGCAAGAATATAACATTGACATCAAACACATCAGGGGAAAAGACAATGTGATTGCAGATGGACTCTCACGTGCCTAGAAATGTAATATTGCTTGATGTAATTAAGTCCAGTATCATAAAACATGTTCTTATGTAATTTTGGTTATTATAGTATTAGATGTATATTCAAAAGAAAGCTTTATTACATAAATCTTTCTTTTTCTTTATGAGGGGAGGTGTTATGTATGATGTTTATATAATATTATAAATATTTTAGGAAATTATAAATGTTTCTTCACTTTAATATTTGCTTAAATCTTAATGTTATCAGGAAAAACATGTTTAACTAGTGTCCTTGAATTAGGTTGCTTTGATCAATATGTTTTCTCAATTTGAAGGTCAAGGTTGAATTTTGTTTACAGTTAGAATTCCATTAAGATGACACACATTCTAGAACATTCTGTCATGTGACCAATCTAGAACATTCTGTCATGTGACCAATCTTTATATATATCATGTTTGGTGGACATTTTTTTCAGTTCGACATTACCATCAGTCTTGTAAAGAGCTATTACAGTTGTGAAAATTCATTCCAAATTCTAAGAGAGGAATTATTTTAAATATTCATTGGATTATAACAGTGCTCATAAACTTTTGGATTTTGGATTTTAATTGATGATTTTGGAATTTAACTGAACTTATTCAGAGATTTTGGAATACTTCATTTTGACATCAGCACATCAAGATTTCTAGTACATCAGGACTTTGGAGACCATTGGCACATAATAACATTCAAGGAACATTCTATATTTAGGACTTGTGATTAGAACAATCATTCTTATTGGATTATTAGGATTTCAAAACACATTACTGTAAGTGACTTTTTGATTTTTCATTTTAATTATCTAGTAATAAATTGCTTGTTGATTTTTACTTGATTTGTTGGTTTCACTTTCTTTCTGTTACATTTTTCTTAGACCATAGAGTCGTAACACTGTACAATAACACATACAGTATAATCAAATGTACTTAATTAAAATAAAACTTCACTGTACAAAAAGGAACATGTATTTCTGATATATATTTAGATATGCACATACATAATGCGGTCAGAAAAAATAAAAGTAAACTCTATCATGACGCAGTACACCATCTAAGACATTTCATAATGCTTTCTTAAATCAAAAAGAATATATGAGTAGGCTGATATGGCTTTACATCTTGTTGGAATATTACTTCTAATATAATTCTGAGATTAATACATATTATTTATAGAAATATTAAATTTAGATATATATTATGTATAGAGTGGAAATTTTATTACAACAAGGAATTCGTTTTAAATGGCATAATTGCTACCAATAACAGAAAATGAAAAATATGTCTCCTCACTTTTTTACAGTATTTATTCAGCCTATCCATTGCTAAGTAATGACTTGCAAATCTCACTCTAGATACTGCGCTCCAAATTTAAAAGGCATGTTTGATATCAAATAGGTTTCCAACGTTTATTCTGTTTAGAAAGATTCATATACATCTTTCTTTAATTCATGTCTGACTGCCTTTTTTGAAAATAACCTGTCTTTTACAGTGCATAAACATAATAATCACCTATAACCTGATGTAACCAGACCCTCGCAATATTCTAGTTTAAATAGAAGCTTCTGTACGTAAGCATCCCAAATCATTATTCTTATTTAATCAAGAAATTTCAACATAACACAAGTCATAATTATAACATGAAAACTATAATTATGGATTGAAAGTGAAATATAACTCAATATAAGCACTGAATATTAAATAAACTGTTATGGACAGATGTCTTACTAAATGCTTTCTTTCATTCTTTGAATGAATGTATGTCTTTGACAATTAATTGGATCTGCTTAATATTTAATAGAGGACCGGAGGGATGATTGGCTAAATAAAAGTTAATTGTCATGACTTTTTTCTTCTCAGTTTATGTTAAGATTTTAACTGCAGTAATTGAGAACATGTTGTGTAAAATCAGTCGCGTCCAAAGTTATCTAAATTCTGACGCTTGTAAGCGTATGAGCATCCAAAAATTAGAGTTACTTCAGGAATCATTATTGGGTGATCCAAAATCTGGGGCCGCGATGACTGAGTTGTTAGCGTGTCAGACTTGCGAACAAAACGGTACGGATTCGAATCTTGTCCAGACATGTCCGGAACGACCACCGTACTGTGTCATTGGGCAAGACACGTTACTTCAATTATCTCCGCATTATATAACCTGTCATGTGTTCATGTGCCGTAAAACATCAAGCAGAAAGCAAACTGAATCCGTGAAGTGTCCTTTTCCGTACACAGTGACACATGATCGTTGACAAAGAAAGAAAGAATAATAGAAAACTCCAATTCTTACTTCATAAATCTTTTCGAAATTGATTTTGTTGAAACCGGGGTACTAATATATATTGCATGAGGATTTGTATTGAAGTGACGAAGGTGCCGATTGTAATGAAGGCACATAAGCCCAAACCAACGTGAAAATAGAGTTTGTAAGTTTCTTTCTTGCATATTATTGCCGGAAAAGAATTAATTATATCTGGTGATTCTCTGAAGATTTGCTTAACATACATGTACTACTGTTGCAGTTCTAACCGCACGTAATTATTAATTGTACAGCATGTGACTATAGACAAGACATGTATTGAAAGGGTTTGTTTGCTTCTTTGCTTATTTGTGTGTGTGTTTGTTTGTTTGTTTGTGTGTGTGTTTGTTTGTTCTTTCCATTGTTCATAATCCCGTACTTTTGACAGCTGGGTCTAATCTGGATCATTGACTAACTGTCCTGTGTTTAAATTAAACTTTACTCTCAGTAGATAATTTTAGGATCAAAACATTAGTACAATGCATATTTTAAAAATATTTGGTAACAAGTCAAGACAAGAAAAAATCATGATCGTTATAAACAAAACGTGCTTTGCTTTTTTTTCAAGTGTATTTTTCACCTGAGTATCAGAGAGAAGAATTCACATACTGACAATCAGAACAATTCTAGATATTTGCAAAGAAACACAAATAAAAAACAAAACTGAATTATATAACAGAACACGACAATATATATTCGGTTTGACGAAGGAAAATAAGCACAAAGAGACTGCTGCAAGATACAAAAAGGCCTATAGGCCCAAGCAAGCAGAATTGGATAACTGCATGATATATAGGTCTGTTCTCCATTATCCGAGTTACTCACAAAATTAGCTCCATTTGAAACAGAGAAATACATATATTTGTAAAGTAGACAAAATACCATTCAAAAGTTAAAATTTTGCTTCAACAGAATATCCAATATATCTTAGTCACTAATACGCTCTCTTGTCTCTAGAAACACATGTGCTATATTAACCTGATATAACATTACGGTTTTATAATGTTAAGATTTGTGTGCAATTCACAATGTAACACCAATCACAATCTCCTGTATGGGAGTTAAAACACAGCGTTCCGCAATCAATGACGTATGGCCTCAGGACTGTTCCCGCTCCAGAGCATGTAACAAAGGCATTGCAGTCATAAGGATGACTGTATTTCCCATTTGGAACTTTTCCATTGCAACAATCAGCTTGAAAAGAGAGTAAAAGTAAATCTTCAGTTACAACTGGAAGTAGTTTTACAGAGGGTCCGAAGAAACTGATTTATTATTCTAGAATATTATTTAAATTAAAGGGGTGGTGACCAAATAACTAATTGCCTTACTTCAATCAATTAATTAGAATTATGATACATAAACTATGTCGTAATTTGTCATTAACGATACACATGATGAAACGGTGTGTAAAACACAAACAAACAAACAAATAACAAAAACAATTGTGCACAACCGTTATCATATCAACTCAAAGGCTATTCATGAAAGCTATTAAAGACTTTTCCGACCGTTGAATTCGATATCTAAGGCATAAGAAAAGTTTACATTTGTCAGGGAAACGAGACTTTGTAAACACAAATGCCAGTCTTCATTGACTATTTCACATAAACCTTTGAGTATCACAATTTAGTGAAGGACATCCAGGTCAATGTGTTTCACATATCTAGATGATAAAAGTCGATTCATGGTCGATTTTAAAATGAACCTAATTTAATATGTGCATTCTACGTAACACATTTTCATCATGCAGATATAATTAAATTTGCATTTATCCTGTATTAAAATTCCAAAACCGTTAAACACATCTATGTTGTAGGACCTGTCATACGATATAACTGAACCAAATCATGATGCAGCTTGGACGTTTCAGTATCCAGAAAACTGATGACTGTTTCTAAATACATTTTGTCATGCGTTTAGGTGAAATATTTATGAGAATGGAGCTTTGCATCTAGGCCAAATGAGGAAATTGTACATTACCTTTAATCAATAATATCACTCTCTTCTGACGTCAATGAGGCTGAAGACCACGGAGCAGTGACATTACTCTTTGCCACGCATCTTACTCGAATGTTGTTCCATTCATTTGTTATGTTATTGTTTCTGAATTTAGGAGTGTTGGCTGCACTGCAATTATCAGCGTTAAGTTTTAGGTCAGGCACTTCATCCATAAATTTATACTCTGCAAATGTTCCTGTTACATTTGTCTCTGCAACAATATAGCCAGCTGGATAAACAACTTCTCCGAAGTAAGTTATATACTGATGCATTTGACCAGCAATGAATTCATCTGGAAGTTTAATACCTGGGACTCTTGGGCCACCTGGAGACAGAAACAAAATAATAATGTGCATTTTGTGACGTAGCACATTAATGCCGACTAAGTTTTGCACTGGCAATTTTCAGTCACGTCACGAGGACATATAGAGTTTCAAGAGGTAAAGTCGTGACTTCCAAGGATGTATACCATAGAGCAAGGAAGCAGCATGCAGCCATTGAAAAAAAAAACACGATTCCCTGGAATATTGATGTTTGTATTATATTTTTATCAAACTACCTGTTATTTATCTCCCACAAACTACATATTGCTTCTGATTTATTCTGATGCGTAACCCTGTTTGACCTCTAAAACGTCTTACCAGGCAAGCGAACAATTTAGCTAAAATTGGTTTCATTCGTCAAAACCTTAAGCAATAAGTTCAGATCATTATTTCCACCGTCAGCACAAAGACTTCATTATAAAAGCATCGACATGCACGGCATGTAGAATGCTAAATCCGAGTCATTTTTTTCTGGGGTAGTGCAATGTATACGATTAGGTGCAGTGGCTGTTAATGTTAAAAATGTACTTAATGTATCATTTGGAAAATATATTTTGTTTTTCAAGACAAATATCACAAAATAATCTAGTCCTAACAAATCTACCTTTAGCCAAGAAATTGGTATTAAGCTGATTTGTATTAAACTGAAAACTGGTTTTCATACCTGAAGATTTGTTTTGTTCACGTATGAAGATTTTTTTTCTCTCACAGGTGTAGCTATTGTGTTATATATTTATGGTAACAAAGATTTTACGTCTGGTATTACAAGATGTACACATTAAATTAAATACATGATATATCTACGATTGAGTTCAGAAAAAAGCATAGCCTCTTTTTGGGAAATCTGTTTTGTTTGTTAGTGTCTGGGTGTGAGTAGGGTATTTATTAATATTCGCACCAATTTAGTTTCACATATGTAGTAAATTATACTATTTCACATCTGTAATGATACCAATATAAATATATATATATATATAATTCGTTTGTACATCTGTAGGATAATAGTTGCACATTTGTGGTGTTGTTTTTGAACGCGTGGCGAAATTTGGTTCACATACACAGTACTTTTACATTGAATGGAGTTTTTTTAAATTTTGCGTTCCTACAACTGGATATTACGGATGGAGCATAGTATGATTGTAAAATAGCTTGATAAAACTAATCATAGAGATAAAATAATATATATTGGGAGTTATAGGAATAACTACATTAATTAAGTTCATTGTGCATTTCCTTAATTTTTATGCAATTTGATGGAATCCAGTGCATTAGTTATAAATTCAGGTACACTAATATTATTTTACATATAGTAGGTACTCACTAGTACAAAACATATCAAATATCAGCATGGGTTATGTTGTTTTTTCTGGAAGTAGTTGCGTTTAGATGAACTGGCTGGATTTTGTTTAGTTTAAATGACCTGTAAGGAACCTGCCGCAAACCAAGAGAACTTTAATATTGATTGGTATGGCAAGTTAATCATTAAAAAGTTCACGCTTTTGTCTTATGTTCAAAATATATCCGCACCAATTCAGACAATCAGCCTTTATGTCATACTACGCAAAAAGTAAGATGGCGAGTTCAATAAATATTTTATTGACCTCTTAGGTGTTAATGCTGCTTTCTTTTGAATACTAGTACCACGATTCAGTGCTCAGCGAATTTACAGAAAAAAATCTAAGAAATACTGTAAACGATTTTCTTAAGAACAAAAATTTAATTACATAAAAGCTGATTGTCTGAATTGGTACGGATATATTTTGACCTTAAGACAAAAGCGTTACCTTTTTAATGAATGCTTGAATGTTTTTGTAGCAATAAAAATCATATCTGTGAAGTTTGGTGACTTTGGACAAGTGTAGTTTGTCCCCAGAGTACAATTTATCTTAGAAGTTGGTGATATAGATAGAGTGTTACGTGATACCATAAATGACACAGTCAAAACGTAAGGATTAACTTGCAATACCAATCAATATTAAAATTTCCTTGGTTTGTTTAATCTAGGTAGAATACGTTTATCGAATTGGATCATTATTTCAACTGTTGAGACCAATTTTATTAATTTGTTTTTTATATTTCTAAATATGTAAGTTTTACTAATTAAACAAATAAACATTTTTGGACAAATTCTATGACCTGTTTGTTGCTTTAGACAAAATTTAAGATGATAATTATATTCTCTCGATAAATGGCTTTGGAGAAAGTATATAAAAATGTTTGCACCAAAGGCGAAATATGAGAAGTTTTGAGTTCCATAACGTATTTCAGAAATTACAAAAGTACGTTAATTATTAGTTGCATTAGCATTGTCATATACAATTTAAAATCAACGCGAGTGTCGTAAACTCATTTGCATGTTGATTTCATATTCTAAGAACACATTTAAATTCTTGAGAGTGGCGAATTCTAGAATCTGAAGAGCCAAACATGTAGTATATTCTTCAGAACTGTCTATACCAGGAGTCCCAACGTATGCCTTAACATTGCTATGTGTGTCTTATTGAACAGAACAATCAAACTCTTTTCTAACGGAAAACTTTAAGAAATATCAGAGATCATAATACTTATCAAAACAAACCTCGAACTACAGTAGTTATAGTGCCAGAGGTTGCAACCCCACCCCCACCCCAAAAAAAACATTCACAGTCTATTAAACTGGAAGAACAGAACCAACCGCACATGTCCTATAGCCACTGTTCTAGTACCTCACGTTGAAGAAAAATAGTAGCATAATAACAATGGAATCATGTTTTGTTTACGTGAATACGAAGCTTCAAATAAATTCAAGGCTATTCAGCAATTCTAGTAATTCACGTGTATAACAGGTGCATTAATAAGAAAGACATAATCTCTAAAGTTGATGATTCCCACTTTTAAAAAGGTACAAGTTATATTCGTCAATACCACATGCTTTCAAAATACACCACAGCACTAATTTATGTGTGTACTGCATTTACATGCAAAATACAATTACTATGAATGCATCTAGGACGCTTCATTATAAGCAATCTGTTCCCCGTAGTTTATCACCTTTATGGTGTTCAAGTCATCGCTATATCGCTATACTAATTAAGTTCCTTATATATTTCCTTTAATTTTGTACATGTAAGAACACCCGATATATATATATATATATATATATATATATATATATATATATATATATATATATATATGTATATATATATATATGTATATATATATATATATATATATATATATATATATATGTATATATATATATATATAGGCACAGGTTGAAGCAATATACATCGTAGTCGCTTAGACTTCACAATCTGCGTTTTAATATATGGCTTATTCAGTCTTTCTTTAGATACTTAAGAAATACTTAGGGATTATTTACTAATTCAACATTTGAAATAGGTATTATCTTAAACTTAATTTAATTCTAGACTTGTTAAGTACGATATCCCTGGTTTTATTCGCACATCAAATCACAATTGCGGATCACTCTGACCATCATGCAACAAATATCGAGCTAAGTGGGTAATCTGACTTCATAATTAATACATTCACCTTATTGTGTATAATGTTCAATTTAAGTGCAAGAGTACTTAATCATATGCCGAAGAAAAAAAGAAATATTGTGTTAACTTCTGCCTTCATCATTCAGAATCACTGTACATTTAGTCCATATTGCCAATGACGTGGCTACTGTCCTGTTTCCGGTTTTACAGTAGTATGTTCCACCATTACTGCACTGGAAGAAGTTGATAGTTATTTGAATTATCATGTCGTTCGCTGATAGCACAGTGGTACTAAAGTGTATGCCAGTTAGGTTGTTCTTGGTTGCATTGTCAAAGGTTATGATAGACAATAATTCCTCTCCCCCAGTTCCTTGTCTCAATCTCGATATGATGACGGTGTCACCGCTCAAAATGCCCGTAACTGTACAGTTCATTTGCACCGTGTCATTCATGAACCCAGTACTTTCACTTGGAGAAAAGCTCACTCCTGTAGAAATTAGGTCAATATAAATTGTTACTTGAAAGAGAGAAACGGTTTCTGTACCGGACAATACAGATCTTCCGTGTTATCAATATGTGGTTATATTAGTAAATGGATACTCAGTTTAAATAGTTTTTGGTGCATGAGACTTTATTCCTACAGAGGTTAATTAATAATCGAATATGTTCCAGCTGTTGTCGAACTTTGACATAAACTCATAGGCATATATAGTTAATCAAGTCATTTTACGTTCAGAGACGGTTGACAAGATGTGACTCGTGCATTAGACAGTTAACATCAACAGACAACACCTCTTGACTTTATAACACAAATACAAAAAATAATCTAAAAATCTGTCTGTTCAGATCACGCTTTGCATTTTGATTGCACACATATTAAATAAACTTGAACAGGAAAACAGGTCTAGATATTTTTGTCCTGTGATGTCATTGTGATGTCATATAAGACAACATCACAAGAACGATGAACATCGTCTGTAACTGGAATACATTTCACTTTGACGGCATAACAAAAAGGTGAGTCTGATAAGGAAAAACCCACTATTGTGCAATATAATAATGTAAATTACAGCATAACTTTAAAAGTAATGCGCAAACATTCTTACTAAACTATCCATTGTGTTTGTGATATAGAAACATAATACAATTATTTGTACAGTGTATACAATTGTATCACTAATGTGTTCACCCTGCACACAGGTTGTTGATGTCTGTCTTACGGATTTTTACCGAGTATTGAAGTTGAAGTTGAAGTTTCAGCTGTACACTTATTATCGTCATTAAATCATTATTGTCATCATCATTATTGCCATTAAGTTTGGAATACATTAAAAGCTCAAATTAGGTAGGATATGCAGCAAAGACTGTTCTCACTTTATCACCGTTATAAATGTAACACTAGAATCCTATATCGGTAACAAATATTTATTCTGCATTTGGTACCTATGGTTTGATTGAAATCGAATTAATGACAATATTAAAAATTACATTGGCAGTGAATCTTGAATAAGTATCAGTTATATTATAATAATAATAATAATAATAATAATAATAAGAAGAAGAAGAAAAATAATAATAATAATAATAATAATAATAATAATAATCATTAGCATCATGGTCATCATAGTTATCATCATAATAACCATAAATATAAGTAGACTAAAACAACAACAAATATGACAGCAAACAGAAACAATACACTTCTTTTCTACACCAATTCATTGCCGCTACATGAGTTTCTTGCTACGGATATAACACTTTCTTCATATGAGAGTGGTAACATTAAGAGAAAAGGCAATGCTGCATAAAAGAACATAGCACTGGGTCATGCAGATAAATGTTTTTTGCTATCTTTATTGCGCCTTTCTGCTGATTTTACCTTTTAATTCATTCATGGTTCCTTATATCGTACTGGTTGATCCTGCCAATAGTCATACGATTCTCGATTCTCTCTAAGTCTAAGCTATGCATGTCTAAGTACATTACTTCACGTACAGTAACTATGGAATTATATATATATATATATATATATATATATATATATATATATATATATATATATATATATCTATATATATATATATATATATATATATATATATATATATATATATATATATATATATATATATATATTCTGTCTGTCTCCAAATCCTCACAATATACTACTTGTTTGCCTGAGGTAGACCAAAGACCTTCAGCCTTTTTGGACTTCGAATATTTATTGACCTGAGCAACAACCTTAAATCCCTATTAATGTATTCTAAAGAAAGTGACCTCTGAACAGTGATAACGACAACCATCTCTGTCATTCACGTGATCAACAGTATTTGTGCAAGGAAGACTATGCAGGATGCACTATTGAAACACAAGTGCCCAGTGATTAAAGACAGTAGGTGAGGGTCATCAATCACCGCAGATGGCAAACTGGTAGCAGTACGCATTCAGTGTTATGTCTTTTATACCACATTTAATGAGAGCAACTCAAGCACTTCAAAGTAAAGCCATTCATATCGTGGCCGGATGAAAACGGGGGGGGGGGGGAGGCTCAATAAAACGTTAGTTGATAACTACAACAAAACTGCAACAACATGACCACCTAGGCAATATGACCATTCACATCTGATAATGTTGCAGGGATGTTTAGAGTTAATCTTATACAGGGCCAATGCATACATTCTGAAGATGTATATTATATGATTTTAAACTAAGATAATCGAATTTATAATCGATGGTCCAGAAATAATGTACATTTCATATATATAGTAGTAATATGGTAGCAGTATAAGGAGCGTTTGCGACCACATTGACCACATTGTTATAAAACAGCAGTATGGCACGTTTAAAACAATCTAATGACATAAAAAGACTTGCAATGTTTGTGAACAAGTGACAAAATTAAAAGGAAAAAACTAAATACATTGTGCATGAAATCTATGGATTGTGCTGAAAGCAAATTCTCGAAAAATGTAATGGTGCCGTTATTTAGATTGTTGCTAGAGAGATACACTAGAAAGGACATATTTATGTTTGCAGCACAGATATAAAAAAGACATGACTTTTACGGCCATGTGAAAACAAAGATTCATTACCGTAGGTTACATGTTCATAATCGTAAGTTAGGTGTTCATAAAAACAAGGCAATGAATAACATTTGACTTTTAAAATGTAAATGTAGTCTAAAAAGAAATAAATAATTTAATGTGCACATTATCTTCAATCGTACTGCTCTTTGGTGAAAAAAGGAATAATAAAGTTGAACAAAATAACCAATGCGTACAAGAATGGGCCTTTTGGAACCATAGTGATATAAAAACTTTCATTTTGGTTTTTAATATAAACTAAAAAAGTAGAATGAGCTTTTGCAACAAAAGAACCCTTCACTCTCTATATTACAGTGAGATGTCCTGGAAGGAAAAACAGAGTAAAAGCAACGATGTGACCTAAAGCAAAATCTTCGAACTTGTAGTTCTGCAACATTGTTTTATATTTTAGGTGACTTTCTGAGCACTACTAAGGCGTCCAATGTCAAGACTTCCACCGTTGAGATTTGTTTGGACAATATTGCGATATTTTTTGGTTTCTTATTTATGTTGAAAAAGTAATAATTGTTGTTTATGACAGGATCAAAACGGTATACCTTACCAACAGTTATGATCCATAATAGCAAAACACAATAGGTCTCGTTTAAAAATATTAAGACACTAAGAAGCTCAAACGAAGACAAATCTTTTAAAAATAATATGTACATTATTCGAAAAACTATTTTTTGTGAATCCTTGTGAGAAATTATTTTTTCATGAGGATAGATACTTTGCATTCACTTGAAAATAGTAGCCTTCAAATTCTCAAAAAAGGCCTTACTTAGTAGAATATGCAGAGCAATTTACGTCATCTGCACAAATTGAGAAAAAATAGGAACTGCTTCAATTGGCATCCTAACCACATCTTACACATTCCAACCTGTGAAAGAATTAAATTACATAGGTAAAATATAACCGGAATTGCAATATATTGCACACTTTTTGAAATGTTCTAATCGCATGTAAGCACTGAAAAAGCATAATGACTGAGGTCTGAAGAACTATATTATCTGGTAACAAGCTATGCGTGGACACTGAAATAGTATATATCGTGATATAGGACATAGCGATGGGAACATGCGAACTCCTCGAAATCAATTTAGAATGCTGGCCTATTTTATAATCTAACAATTTCTGTTGAAAGATGTTAGAAAGAAAAACACTAATGATATAAATACATTTAACACACTCACAAATCAAAGGTAGATGTGACCTGACATGACAGCAAAGCAGAATGGAAAAGCCAATATTAAACTGATAAAGAGTAACATGTTATTATTAACTGGTATTGCTTCTTTTAGCAATGTACTGTTTTATGGGGGGGGGGGGTCTTTTGTTGTTCTCGGTCAGCCTAATTTTAATACATACTGTGCAATTTATATCGAACAAAAGCTACAATATTTGAGGGAAGTAATAATGGCCGATATGATGTACAGTTTGTTTGCATTGTGTTGGCTTTACAGTTATACCAGACAGGGGCTTAACCGTTTTGTTTTCATGTTGCGCAGTTGGCTGTTTGGCCATGTCTACAATTTGTACAAGCAAACAGCAGAACGTTTGATATAGACAGTAACCTAAATAAGACCCTTTCCTTTCTAGTTTGTCTGCTTTCTCTACTTTCATATATTCCTTCATTTGTTCAAAGATCTCATCTATTTCTTAAATCTCTGTATCCTCGATCTCTTGTAAGATAATTAATATGTTTAAACTTCCGTTCATGTCCTGTAGTTTTCGAAACAATCTGTTTTTGTTTTTCTGTGAAGTGTTAATTGATTTGATAGTAACTTCAGGGCTTCCTCTATTGATACTCGTTTGTCGGCGTTATCAAGGATTTCATCCACAATGGGTCTTTTATTTTCATGTATATTTCAAGCTGGTGATCTTTGTTCAGTCCTCACTGTCTACTTCCTGCTCTTAAAACTGACAGTTTGCTCCTGATTTTAGCGCACTAAATGTGTTTGCCTCGTTGGGCGTTTGCTTCTAACAGATTGTGTGAGATTGGGCATGTTCCTTGTTGACATAAGGCATTCTGAACACTGCTTAGATATACTAAATGACTGTTTATGTAGGAAGAAAGTAACTAATTGTCACTTAATGCCGTTCAAGTTACTAACTAATAGCCATTGAAATCAACTAATGTTAACATAAAGTAATTAACTAATTGTCACTATATGTCAGTGAAAGTTAGAAACTAACTGTCACTGAATATAACTAACTAAAAGTAACTAAGTTGATTAAAAAACAATGCTTTCATTAAATAATTGTAGACTAATATTAAAATATCAATCAACATAGTTCAGGATACAATGCTTAACCTTCAACAGTGAAAAACCATTGAGTAATATATTCAAATTGACCTGTAAAAAAAATGTTATTGTTTAAACTTTTTAGACGAATTTCAGTAAAAAGAAAGATGGGCACGTGATATACAATATATGTGCAAAAACACCAAAGGCTGATGAAATATATATGTTCGAATACGAGGGTAAAAATTAGCATACTGTGCATGTGCACTACCCCTCCCCCCCCCCCCCCGCAAAAACATCAACAATAAACAAACAAACAATCAATTATGTGTACGTCCATAAAAAAGAAAAGGATATATCTGTCATAACAAAAGATTGTCTGAAATTTTAGTTCAATGAACTATATCGCTTCTGCATAATTAAGTTATGTTAGAACAAATACTTAAAT
Organism: Margaritifera margaritifera; assembly: GCA_029931535.1. Classification (NCBI taxonomy): domain Eukaryota; kingdom Metazoa; phylum Mollusca; class Bivalvia; order Unionida; family Margaritiferidae; genus Margaritifera; species Margaritifera margaritifera. Next base: position 671,009 of record JAQPZY010001009.1, read on the forward strand.
TGAAGAATATTAGACAATACATATGAGTCAAAATGATCGATGATACAATATAAAAGTACCTAAACAGTTGTATAAATTCATTACATTATTTTTAAAGAAGTGCCATGCAATAAAATTTGCAAATGAAATGGAACAAAACAAATGATAGATGTATATGATGTAATCATGAGCAAATCGAAAAAAAGGGAATAAGACCTTTCCTTGTGAAAGGACAAAGTTCGTTAATGGCCGATTTTGGCCCCTAAATTAGTGATAAATGAAAGTGTCTGTCAGAGCATTTGTTATGGTTATGCCATATCCACTATATGTCTAGTGCATCATATATACACATGATGTAATGAAATATTGTGAAATTAACAGTTAACTTGTTTACTAAATAGGCGTATGTTCATTCAGAAACTCAAAGTTTGACATATTTCCATATCTTCGAAGTCCTCAAAAGCAGCGAATTCGAGAAAACGTTTGATATTTTGACTGAAAACATTTTTTTTAACCAACACATAATCGAATTTTATGCATGTTCTAAATTGCGCTCATCGATAACAAACAGAAAAATCATGGCAACATGCGTTTCTTAGATCGCCCCTTATATGTACTTCGCCATATAGGCCTACTTCCCAGTGACACAAAATGCAAATTTATGTTTCTTTAAACAAAATTGACGTTCAAATGTCGATTGCTATTTGTATGGGAGATTTTATTATTTCTCTTTCTGTTTCTGGTTGCAAATATTTGTACGAGAGCAGCTAACTATAGAAGAGGCGCATGGAGGAATGAGGTTCACAGCAATAAAAAAAAGAAAACAAGAAGAAGCAGATAATGCTATTTTCGACTAAAATTGTCTGTAAAAAGGAAATTATGGTAAGAACTAATCTCCCCGTGTATTTTTTCATTACCTTGATCATATTAAATTGCATTCATTATCTATATTCTAATCCTATATGCTTTCAAATATATTGGAATTCAGGCAAACGGGATTAGAATATGAATAATAATGTGAATCACACTCATACATTAAATTTATTAAATCAGCACTGAATCTAGTTAAAATGCAATATTCGTTAGTATCATTGTTCATTTATTTTAATTTCATGAATTATTTTCGTACATAACTTTAAATTATCGTCTGTAGACTAGATTTAAATTGACCTACTCGGTAGGATACCGGCACATATTATACCACGGACTAATAAGATTGATTACTGCAGTTTCAAATAAATATTTAGTGAAAAAAATGGATTATTGTACGATTTGAGTTTACTTTGAATGTAACGATATGTATAAAATCTGTTGTTTTTATTTGCTAAAAAAACAGAACTAAAAGCAAATAATAGAAGCTTTAGATACATTTATTACTCTAAGGAACCTCACCAGGCCACATTGTTTTTTCATATTTAGTAAATTGTCGACTATTTCTTGTATGCGAACCTATGGTGCAAAGGTAAAACGGTTTCAAATTTAGTGATACTGCAACAGACAGCAGCTGTTCGAGCCGTACCATGGCATTTTGTTTGTTTATTATCTTTTCTTTTGCTTTTCTTTTAAATATGAATAAGTTTCGATTTATACTTATTCTTTTCACACCATTTCTTTATATCTATCTTACTTTATATTTGTTACTTGTTTCTGTTTAATAACTCAAACTGTTATCCATCCAAAGGTTTGAATAAGGAGTTTAAAAATAACTCTGGAAATAATTTGTTTAAAATACTGCGATTTCAACTGGCTGCTTACATATTAATGTTGTCAAAAATTGCCGGGGGGGGGGGGGCGGGTTAATGGCACCGAGGAAGTGGAAGCTAAGTACCTTTCCCAAGAACACCGAGACAGCCGACACTGGCTGTGACCTGGGAAGGTATCGAACCCGCGACCCTTGGACTACGAATCCGATGCTCTACCAACTGAGTTACCGCGTCTCTCCCCACCCACCCCCACCCCCCGGAAACTAATAATTAATAATACAATGTATATAATAAGGTTTTTTGCATTATACAATCAGAGATCAAGAAGATTTTTTTAAAGCTATTTGAGAGCCGGATATGTTTTTTTCTTTTTCATAAAAAATCTCATCCGCACCACATCCCATACCCCATCCCCCGAAAATGAAACGGTGCGTCCCTAAGTCATAAACGGGTGGCACGTGTCTCATGTAAATTGAAATGAAATATATTTGATTTATTTTTGGCATTTTGCATAAGGTCTCCGCTCAACTATAAAATATATATGGATATACAACCTTAATGGGCACGGGCAATTGTCATACGAAACTTGTGCGCATCAATTTGAGGTCATAATGCCTTATCTCCTGTAGCTGGTTCGAGTGGATTATGTTGTACTGTATGCCTCTTTATAGATCAGGGGTGTCAAACATACAGCCTGCAGGCGAGATTCGGCCGGCCAGACTTAATTAGTATTATTATTTATTATTATTTATATCAAATCTGGCCCGAGATAGCAAATGAGTTTGACACCCCTGCTATAGATCATGGGAGAGCTATAGCTTTGCATGAATTTGGGGTATAAAGCACATACATATTTCCGTTGATATTTGACTAATAGCATCCGTGACGAGAGAGAGAGAGAGAGAGAGAGAGAGAGAGAGAGAGAGAGAGAATCTATGTGAATGACCCTAGCTAGAAAAATGTGGCGGTGACGATCTTTTTGGAGCATATCTTTAGTACTTTGCCAGTGTTCCGTGTTCAGTTGCTGCATTTTGTATGTCTTATACATTTTTTGCTTTTATTTTTCAACTTGATTTGTAAATGTGTGTTGCATATGTACATATGTGATTGTGTCCACACGCAGACTGAAGGCTTGTCAGTACCGAGCAACATTGTCAACAATAGCTGCTGTATTATTACATATTATACGATAAATTAATACACTAAATTGTCAGCCTCAATTCTGGTATAAATTATATTTATCCCCGAGTATACTGCTGGTTTAAAAACAAAAATTAGGTGTTAAACAGCTTGATGTCATGTCTGAGGGCGTGTGCCCATGCGTGCATTAGTGTTAATTGTTACGACTCTAGGGGTAATGTAACAAGATAAAAGACACAAACAAGCTTTCAAGATTAAAATGCAAATCTTTAATTTCCTAAAGTATTAAAATAATTAAAATAGTTCAACAAACAATCAAAGTGAAAGAATTAAAAATAACTTACAGTATAGAATCCTAAAAAGTCCTAAAATGTTTAAAGTTCACTTCCGGAAGTTAATCCAAATAAACCGGATGTTGTATTCCGAATGAAATAGCCTTTGATGTGCTAATGTGTTGATAAGTTTCAAGTAAATCCAAATAATCCTTGTAAGTCTGGAATCTCACAAGTATTAGAAATGTTCCCGATAATTCCACGGAACTGTATATTAATTCAGATGAAGAACAATACTGACTTCTAAATGTATTGTATTAATAATGAATCTACAAAGTAATTCCCACACTGAACTGACAATAAATCTCAATATGACCTCTCTTCTCTCAAGTAACTGCTAGAATGATTTAATATAGGATTATTTCCTGTATATACTTTACTAAGTGCGCAGAATCAAATTGAAAAACCCTTTCTGAGTCTAGAATAACAAAGTATTTCACCATAAAATTACTCTCTACGAACCAATCAGGAACTAGGTTATGCGTCATTTTGCCAAAGGTCTCGCGTACTAAAATCTTAAACAGTAAACATCATGTTATTGTTGTATTGGAATGTTACCTTGCAATGTTAATTTCTAAAAGTACACGAAGTAGGTCGATTCTTTTCGCGCGCATTTAGTCATGTGACCATTTATCGATCGAAAGGTTGTCGTATGTATACTCATATGGTAACCGCAGTTTAGACTAAGAACAGAGATCATAAACTAATAAATTAAATCATTATAAGAAGGAAAAAAATATGATTCCGTAACATAATACATTCTTCTTTTGAATGGATATCCAATCAATGCACAAGAAAAGCATTTTTGACATTTTTTCAGACCTGAAAGTTTGATATTTTCTTTTTCATAATTAAATCGAACATTATACAATTGGTGTACTTGCATTCAAGGCTTGGTTCTATGTTAACATGCTTAAGGAACCGACCATTTAATTTCCGGTGGGGGGGGGGATGTTGGGATTTTCTTTCGAGCCTGTATATTTTTGATTTCTTTTACGTCAAGAATTTGTTTTCAACTAATGCAATCGATATAATAGTTCTTTTTTTTATTTATGTGCATCAGAGCAAGAATATTCTTTTGAAAGTATTTGAGAGCCGGAATTTGTTGATGGCCTGTAATCGGTTAAGTGACAGTAATGACATTGATAATGTACTGATGGAAATCAGGGGGAGTGCACACTGGAACAAATACAGTTGTAATAATTTATCTACTCTTTTATTTTCCTTCCCTTTATTCTGTAGGCCCATATCATATAAAATAAGAAACTGGTGCCTGTCCACTCAACGTCTTCACAATGAATATATCAAGATTTATCTCCTCGATCTGTTCAGTAACAAAACCGTACTATATAGAAAACACAAGTGCGTCGCGTGCCGTATGCTGTACATCTAATGTACTCTCTCTCTTTCTCTCTGTCTCATAAATATGGTACAAAAGTATCAACATTTGTGATCATTGATCAAGATAAGGAATAATTTTATCGAACTGGTAATAAAATAAAATATAATATAAGCTTCCCCCGCCGATAAATGCACAAAACAGCTTTGGTAACTGATGTTCTGAACATATGGTTCTAATTCTTAAGTTTACGTTGTAGCAACATACGGATCATACTAATGTAGAAAAGGTCTGCACGGCTTTTGCGTGATTATTTATGGTAAAGAAATACATAACTTTTAAATTAAAACGAAAATAGGTGTCAGAGGTTATCAACCGTACTTAATGTATATATACACATCATTTAAACAATGTTCCAAAACAAAAAGACAGATTTATACAAACTATCAGTAACTATTACACATACTGTATGGAAATGTGGAACTTAAGATGTATCTTTTTTTAGCAGTCAACATGTTCAAAACATAAAGAATTGCTGGCACATTTCTGGACCAAACCCGGTGGATGAAAACAGGCTCGTATAAATGTCAAGAATAACAACGATGCTCTCTTTTTGATGCGATCACAAGTGTTTTCAATGCAAATAAGGCGCGTGTGGATGGTCCTGTTAGTTATTGTTTGGGCACTGGTTTGATAGGTGTCGGACGAATCTAAATTCGAATGTTATGTAAACACAGAGTACGAAAACGCTATTTCGATTCCCATTTATAAAATTATTGAAACTATAAGGAGCTATATCTTAAACCGCCGATCAGTAAATTTGGAAGACAACAAAATTCAGAGATAAGCACGTGAGTATGTTCAAAGTTTTAGAGATAGAGAGTTTTAAGGTAGTAAACTATAAATATGCGGGTACTAAAAAATATGCAACAATTGATAGTTAATGCGGTAAGATCTGCACTTGAGTTGGAGGTAAATATTTGTGTGATAAGTGTTTGATCTGAATTATGTTATTAGAGATATGTAATCCACATGTTAGACTTTTTGTAATAGATTTGGGTGATGCTATTTACGTCCTACCGAAGAATGAAATAGTTATGTTCGCAAAATAGAAACACAATAGAAAATTGAATGTTGTCGCCTAAACTAACTTCGAGGCATTATTTGTGCCGTTAAATGAGGATATATATACAAAGAAGGAAAACAACTTATCCATACAAAAAAGTAGCAAGTTCCATCATGAATTTATTTTCATGTAAAAACAAACTCATTGGAAATATTTTAACCATTTAATTGTCTTACTGTGTTTAAAGAGATGAGAACTGTATAGCTGCTTTTATAAATACGTGTAATGAGTTAATCAAAGGTCGGGTTAGCTTTCGAGTGGAATTACTAAAGGTAAACAAAAACGGCGAAGCCTGTGTACAGTTCAATAACATGAATTTGTCCCTTGAGATTTTCACATCCTATCAAAAATACAATAGCCTCCTGTTGATTCAAAGCTAATCGAAACTAATCCTGTTGTAGAGTTTAGCATTCTTGCATGATCAGGTGGATACCAACATTTCGTTTAGCAAATGTGTTACAAGTATACATGTATAGAGTAAAGATTACACTTATATTTCGACAGCTTCAGATTCATTAATTTATCTCTAAAATTACTAGCAAACAACGTACCAAATGATAAGTTTTATCAAAGATTTAATCAAGTCAAAGCCATCAAAGAAAACAATATCTGAGAAAACATGTGAATCCTGATGAGTGCGTTAATAATTTTAACAAGTTTGAGGAAATAACATTACAGACAGAGAAATTGTATTCATCTCTGTGCATCAAAAAGAACAGTAGAAGAAGTTCAGCAAGCAAAGGCTGTACAGAATACTTTCATTTGAAAACATTGGGTTAGTTTCACGATTACTATGTGATGATGGATACTTAATGTTGCGCAATATATTTCATAAGTTCCGTTCATCCGCGATGAAAAACTACATGTTAGATTTACTCTCTTGATAGACACTCTCATAATACTCTTATGACTCTTACCTAAATATAACCAAACCAGAGTTAGAGACGATACGAGATAGAAATATGTACTTGATGGCTGAAAGCGGAATAAGAGAGGGTAATAGCATGATTTGCTTAAGATATGCATGGCCAAAAGCAAATAAAACTACCACTTGGCTCTTAAAAAGTGAATTCCTCCTCGGGAATAAATGTCATATCTACAAAACCAATTAATTGAATAAAGGAAGTTGAGGTTGTTAACAGTAGAAAATTGTATGTGAACATTGCATGGCCTGACAAATTACGTGATTTGCTACAATATTCTCAAATAAAATCTGAATTGGATGTAAATATAACATTAATTAATAGAGACATATTATTCTTTAAACTCATTAGATGTAAGAATAAAAGTAATTAATAGAGACATATTATTCTTTAAAAACATCGGATGTAAATATAAAATTAATTAATGGAGACATATTGTTACGACTCTATGGTCTAAGAAAAATGTAACAAAAAGAAAGTGAAACCAACAAATCATGTAAAAAAATCAACAAGCAATTTATTACTAGATAATTAAAATGAAAAATCAAAAAGTCACTTACAGTAATGTGTTTTGAAATCCTAATAATCCAATAAGAATGATTGTTCTAATCAGAAGTCCTAAATATAGAATGTTCCGAATTCACGGCTGTGTCCTTGAATGTTATTATGTGCCAATGGTCTCCAAAGTCCTGATGTACTAGAAATCTTTGATGTGCTGATGTCAAAATGAAGTATTCCAAAATATCTGAATATGTTCACATAAATTCCAAAATCATCAATTAAAAATCCAAAATCCAAAAGTTTATGAGCACTGTTATAATCCAATGAATATTTAAAATAATTCCTCTCTTACAATTTGGAATGAATTTTCACAACTGTAATAGCTCTTTACAAGACTGATGGTAATGTCAAAACTGAATAAATGTCCACCAAACATGGTATATATAAAGATTGGTCACATGACAGAATGTTCTAGAATATGAGTCATCTTAATGGAATTCTAACTGTAAACAAAATTCAACCTTGACCTTCAAATTGAGAAAACATATTGATCAAAACAACCTAATTCAAGGACACTAGTTATACATGTTTTTCCTAATAAACATAAAGATTTAAGCAAATATTAAAGTGAAGAAGCATTTATAATTTCCTAAAATATATATAATATTATATAAACATCATACATAACAATATTATTCTTTAAACACATTGTATGTAAATATAAAAGTAATTATTAGAGACATATTATTCTTTAAACACATTGTATGTAAATATAAAAGTAATTATTAGAGACATATTATTCTTTAAACACATTGTATGTAAATATAAAATTAATTAATGGAGACATATTATTCTTTAAACACATTGTATGTAAATATAAAAGTTATTATTAGAGACATATTGTTCTTTAAAGACACTGAATCGCACAATGCCACTTTGAATATTATTTGGAGACAAAAAGCGGCTAAAGACTTGGAGAAAATATATTTCCAAGCTGATGAGTGATGAGGTGATCTTGTATGCAATGGAAAATATCAGTAAACAACAGATGCAGCAGTTATCAAACATTTTGAATCATTTGAAAAATTAGAGAGAATCTCTAATGTCCAGATAAATGCTGGTATTAGTGAAAATATCGATTTAGCAGAGGCAAAATCACCAACAGTTATGCTGACCTTGTTCATTATGTCAGAACAAGGCAAACTTATAATGTACCGATTCTATTACGACGTATTGAAGTTGTAGTACATGGATAAAATGCAACTAATGTAAATGGATAAAGATATGCTTGTATTGTACATTAAAACTAAAGACTTTTACGATGTTTTGAAATGGGATGATGGGTCTTTTTGATACATTAAACAGTCCTTTAGACAGCAAATATGACCTACCATTGGTTAGTGAGAAAGTTTCGGTTAGAAGTTAATGGTGCCATTTTTTAAAAATATGTAGAGCTTAGAAGAAAGATATTTGTTCAAGATAGGCAAGACAATACAGATAAAATACGAAGTTGTTAGCAAGTAAGCTGTTAGCAATTTGAAGACTGATGAATGCAAACAGTGCCTATTTAGGTGAAAAGAGCGATATGCTAGTTTTCAAATCATCAGATCTTACCAGCATGCTATGTTCAACATTAAGATAAATAAGTTAGCTATGAGATCTGATAATGTTTAAACTGTTCAATTTCATAGAAAATAAATAATTTGAAAGCTAACCTGAAGTTTTCGTCCTTGTACTAAGGACTTCATCAGCATAATGTTTTTTTCTCTACTGATTGCTAAAATCACCCCAATGGAATACGGTTTATCGTAAACCTACGCATACAGACCAGTACCTGAATTTTGACTATCACCATTAATTAGATCAGAAACTTGGGGTTGTGAGAACATTACATCATTGAGCCAATATCGTTACATCTGAATCCACAGATTTAAAACAAGAACTCGATCATGTCAATGCTGCCCTCAAGAGGTGTAATTATCCGGATTGGGAGATTAAGAAGGCTGAACGCTAGTCAAAGTGGCAGTACCGGGAAGAGCCGACCAGTAACTAAAAAAAGTGACTCGAAAGGTAACATCATCCTACCGTATGTGAAAGGTACTTCCGAATGCCTGAAACGCGTTATTCAGCGACAGAAAATTAATGTGTGTTTTAAAACATACCTAACCCGAAGACAGATGCTAGTTCACCCAAAGGATAAGTCCAATAAGAAAGATATTTGTGGACCTATCTATCACATAAAGTGTGAAGGACAAGGGGACAATCAGTGCCATCACAACTACATTGGGGAAACGGAAAGGACATTTAAAGCGAGATTCAACGAACATAGAAGACCACGTTCAAGTTCGTCTGAGGTATCACGACACATCCACAGAGTCAGCCCGGGCCATTCGATATCGTGGGACTCAGTAAACATCTTAGCTCACAAACCAACGCTGAACAGGGACGTGGGTCTTTACAATCTGCCGCATATCTGGGACAATTTGTTAACATCGCTCACTATTCCCTCGGGTGATGTTAACAATCAGTAGGGAATAAATCATTATGCTGATGAAGTCCTTAGTACAAGGACGAAAGCTTCAGGTTACCTTTCAATGTATTTATTGTGTATGAAATTGAACAGTTTAAACATTATCAGATATGAATAATACTACACAGCCAAGCTTTCACCAAAGTTAGCTATGAGTTCCATTGACGAGAGAAAGTATTTAGTGAATACATTTCATACTTTGCCTTACGGGTATTCTGTTCTGCAGGGGAAAATGTACATGCAAAAAGTAAATATCTATAAAAATGGCAATTATTTGTTTTGGGACAATGGAATTAAAACAGTGAAAAATATACACGACGTATCCAAGGCATATAAACTGTTGATAGTAAAGCACGTGTTCGAAATATTCCGAAAAGAAAACATATTAATATGGCGTGTAAAACAGCAAATGTTTTGAGAACAGATTATTACAAAATCAGGAAGGAGAACAATATAAAATCTCAGCTGAGATATTACAACAACGCAAACGTTTGCAAACTGGCATCAAAAGGCTGAATGATGTCCGAGTAAAATATTTATTAAAAATAGTGAATACGTATATACAGAAAACGTAAATACTAATCAGGTCTGCCACATATCTAAAAAGTGAATGACCTTTAAATCTGGAACATATATAGACAGTAGAAGACTTAACGGAGAAAACGTTCTCCCTAATGCACAGCATAAGAGTTTTGCACCTTCTTTGCATGCTGTAGAAAAGGACGGCTCAGCAGTCTGGCACCTTGTCGGTAGGACCGACAATGGAAGACTTAATGTTCTCAGGAAGGGAGCCTTTGTAGGCAGAGACAAGAACGAAGTTAACAACCAAGACAAACTTAAATATGAAGCAAATAATAAAGCCGAGGTCGCCCATAATGAATCTATTGAAAATAATAGTATTCGTAGTAGAAGCAAACCTACACAAGATGTCATTATCTTTACTAACACTTTGAAAAAACAATAAACGGGGTCACCACAGCCTTTCGAAGGAAAAATGATATTACAAGCATTCGCAAGCGCTTAGAATGTGTCAAACAATATGTGTCAAAAATCAACAGAAGAGACTAGAAGATACTGAAAAGAAACCAAAAGGAAAATTCATAATTTTTATTAAAATAAGTAGTTAAATATCAGAAGTAAATACACGAATGCTGGAGCTTTACCGAAGGCAAGTTAATCAGAAACAACATCTGAAGAAACAAAGACAAAAAGCTCCAAAGAAATAAACGACGGGACTTGCAAAGATTACCCATAACGTCAGATTTCTTGAACAGAAATAACATTTGCGTTTCCTTTAGAAACTAAAAGTGATTTAAACGAATATATGAATCATTCTCCCAGAACACATATTAAAAAAACTATTTACACATTTTTATTTTCTAACAATTTTGCAAAAAATGGATTGCAGTATCTAATTAACGAGTTTAAAATACATTACGAAAGCAGTTCTAAAGAACAAAATGAAAATAAACCTTATATGTCTGCCTAAGATATAAAAAACGCTGAATAATATTAAAATATTTAGAAAGCATTATGTATTTTATCTACAAGTTTTGTTTTAAGCTTTTTTAGCTCTCATTAGTTTTAAAATATTATGTAAAAAAAAAAAAAAAATGGCTTGTTCTTCGCCGTCATGGGCTGTCACCTTTGGTGAGATTTACTGAAGATAAACCAATTTGATCATACACGTTTTGATCTTGTCACAAAACAAACGATTCAACTTTGTTTACTGGCGTCGGACCAGTGACGGCCAATTTTTGTTATGTTTTTGATCCGTTCATTCTTTAAAATACCGATATGAAATCCATTTCTTACGACAAACCTGGCCATATTACGAATCTAACACGTAATATAAATTTGAAACACACTATAACATTAACTTGGTAACAGGCATCCAATGTTACTATCGAAATCGGCTTTCATCGTCGGACTCAGGACCAGTAACTTCCAACACTATATCTGTTGAATAAATCTATACATATCATGGACTTAAAGCCAATTTGTGTAAATAACAGTATTACCGACTTTCTCACTTGATAATTTAGAAAAATATATTGTAAAAGTGCACATAAATGTGTTTTCTCTGCAGCTTATACAACTATATGAAAATAGCGATTCACGGTCATTGCGTATGCGGTTAGGACCATGACACATTTTGTAAATACATTTTTGCACATGAAATGAAACGTTATATGAAAATATTTATCTATCGTTTAGATCACCATTTTTTATTCAAGGAATGATACAAAATCCCATAAGTGATCCTACCCATCCTTCCATTAACACATTTTTTAAAAATGTATTATTGTTATTATTATTATTATTATTATTATTATTATTATTTCAAATTTAAGTAATATAATCTCTAATAGGACCTTTTATGAATCAATCATTTGGGAGATGGTTTTAAATTTGCATTTAGACCAGGAGAATACTAAATATTTCCTGTTAAAGAATAAAATAAATTATATATATATATATATATATATATATATATATATATATATATATATGTGTGTGTGTGTGTGTGTGTGTGTATGAGAGAGAGAGAGAGAGAGCGAAAGTGAAAGAAAGTTAGAGGAGATAAAAGAAAACAAAAATTATTCCTATTTGCACAATAAGGATTATGTATTGTTAACAGTAGACATGTTACATGTTTGCATATATTTATACTTGATCCTTTAAGTTTAGAAGTATTATATTGTACTAATATTTTACAATTGAAAATTAACACAAATTTGTATTTGAATATGAAGCTGTACCAGCACATATTTTTATCATCACTATTATTATTTTTTGATTTCTTAAATAATATCCCCAGCTTCAAAATTAATTTCATTGTGAAATATTTCCTTCATTTCCCCAATTGCAAACAAGTTGTACCAAAAACAACGAGTCAAAATAAAACTTGGGTAAGCACTATATTGAAAAAAATAGACAATTGAAAATTATTAAGAAAAACAACAAATCAAATTTAAACTTGGCTATGCAAACATTAGCATAATTCAATTAGTCGCATTTGTTTTTGAAACATTATGTGGATGTTTATAATAGCATGGTACAATACTATTCTGTTATATGATGAAAATGAATACATTTCTTTAGGATGAGGCTTTAACTGCTTTTAAAATGCTGTTAAAATGCAAATACATGAACCCATTCACATTTCAATTCTTCTTTACTAAATTTCAAATCTTTTCTGAATAAATACAAAATACCCAGTTTAATTAATATATATCAATCACTACACATTTTTGCACAGCACAGTATTCACAGATGAAGTATGATTCCTCAGCATCATCAATGCCCACACAGACCTGATGGTACCATATGCTACTATTGTCACATTCTATCCAGCAAATGCCTTAGTCTTTCATGTCTGCTAATGGATCCTCTTGATTACAGCTTCTGCATACATTTATTTTCATGCATTTTCTTAACTCATGTGCCTTTCTCTTCGTTTCTTTCAATACAAAAAAGTTATATATTTATATATAATGACTGGATATGAACATGTTTTGGACTGTTTACTGTTATTCCAAAGTGTGTCTGACCTCGAGCTTGGAGTTCATTCTGTAATTAACACCTCTTTGAATGAAGAGTCTTTGGGTTAATAGTAGGGAATAATTTCTTTACTTGCCATAACCATTAATCATTGTGTATGAATATAAACCGTAGATCTAAATCAAAGTGATTCTATTGTTATTTAGTTGGTTTTAATGAAGTATGTATAATAATGAGTGGCAGACACTCGAGATACTGATCTTGGTTGTATAAGTGATCCTTTTGCAAGTGGTATAAGGGCAGATAGATTACAAGTCTGCTCTTAGGCATTGAATGGTACAGATCAAGTAAAGTGAGATTGAAATACCTACGATACAATACTGATAACATCTTGAGGTAGACAACTGTTGTGAATATAATCTGTTGATATTGTTTCTGGAATATAAAATTACTGAACTTAGTACCATGAAATATTTAAATTGTGAATACATTTGGAATTTGAATTCACGTGAACTTGAACACTTTAAAACCTCTCACATTCCCCAAGGACTGTTATCTTACTTTTTATCTTGAAAAAGAGGCCCTGGGTGTCTGAGTGATCTAAGGCGCTTACCTTTGCAGATCACTGACATCTCATCTCTGTCCACGTGGGTTCGAGTCTCAGGCTCGGCCAATTTTGGGTATGTGAGAAAGCTTGCCTGTAGCTTCCGTGGGTCAGTGGTTGTTCCCGGTGTTTTTCCTAGGTTCTTTTTCTCCACCAGATATACTGGCCGCCTATTATAGCCTGTCATGTGCTGAAAATGGCATTAAAATCCACAAACAATGTTTTGAAAAACATCAGAACTCTAAATAACAAACATTTATATCATACACATATTTTACAAATTTGTGTCCAGAGAGCTTAGCTCAGAATGAATCTGTATTGATGTAAATTTATATTGCGATTATATTTTCAAAGAAAGTAAAAATTGAAATTTGACAGGAACGTCTAGTTTGAATATATATCTGAAAGCCATGTTTAAGAGGATGCATTGCCTGCAAAGGTGTTGGAAATGTGACCCCGGTGGAGGGACAAAATGACTCTGACAAGTGTACAGGAATTCTTTACTGACAATTGTTAGACATATGCTGCAAAAGAGTTTCCAAATGGGAAACAGGCCTTTCGGAAAGATAATTGTTTTGGTCCATATTGATAGGAGGACAAAACAATAGAAAACGAATCCCTAACCTGGCGATCACAGACTGTTGACCTCAGTATTAGTAAGAATATATAACAAATAATTAAATCCATGCTTGAAAAAAGACTACATGAAATAAAATCTAGGTCTGATCATATTCGAATTATTCCTGACATGTGGGGCTCTCTCAATCAGTCATAGGACTGCATGACTCTATACTTAAGTGATTGCAAGCTATGATAAGAACCAAGAGATTAGTTACCAACTATTAGATGTGTAAGTACTATTTTCTCTCATAGTATTTTCAGAAGATTTTTTAGAAACGGTAATGATGTTTGTTTACCTCCTATGATGTCAGTGTAATTGGCTACTCACTTTTGACATGGTACTCTAGCAATATCTAAGGTGGAATATTTGTGAAACCATACAGGGAAGAAGACTAAGCCAAATTTTAACAAAAGTTCTTAACTATCATTTTTCAAAGAAAATAGCTAACTTTTGACCAAACCAAATTAGCCCACTGCAGATGGCTGATTTGATCAAATTTAAAAAAGTAAAATGAAATCGGAATCTGTTAGGTTGAGCACTAGCTTATCCAGTTTAGGTAAGCTGTTCCTGTGTCGTTGGGCAAGGCATTATACTCTAATTTACATGGCACTACTTTAGCTAAATGTGCTTATGTTCTACCCTATTAACCAATAAAATGAATCAATGTAAAAAAAATCAAGAATAATCTTTGATACAATATACAATGTAGTGTTACCTTCAAAGTAAAATCACAGCAGCAATTACCAGTAAAAAGTGAACATTCACATATCACAAATCTATTTCAGCGAAGTATAAAATCACTCGGTTTCATCTTGCAGGAAATATAAGAAGATACACCAAATGGCCAGTAGAAGACACGCTTAAATTGATAGATGTATATCAGGATTATATAAACACAGATTGAAGGGACCACTACCAAGTAAGAAAATGTTATCCCACAATTTGTAAGAAAGCAGGAAATATCTTGTACTACCAGATTGTCTGTCTGTACATCCATCTGTTAGTAATGTAAAGTAACTGCGACTAAATATATACGGTTTAAAATATGTTGGTGTTCTGTAGATGTTCACACCAGTTGTTGAGTATTGATATTATGTATATGTGTATGTATTTTCACCCGAGGCAAAAGGTGAAGGGGATGGGGATAGTTACTAACTCACATCCAAAAGGTAAAGAATATAACAATAGCATTTTGCATCAATTTGTCTGTCCATTTGTTAAACCATAGATGGTGTGATTACTTTCACTGCAGTCATTTTTCTTAAACCTACTTGGTAGATTACCCATGGATAGAGCGTGAACTCCATTGATCTGGGAGTTGCAAGATCAAAGGTCAAGACCACTGGGATTTCCTAAACTCATTTTTTTTAAACATCACATCATACACTTTGGCAGTGGCAGCTCCCAATTAATTATCTTGGCCACTGG
This sequence comes from Margaritifera margaritifera, assembly GCA_029931535.1. Classification (NCBI taxonomy): domain Eukaryota; kingdom Metazoa; phylum Mollusca; class Bivalvia; order Unionida; family Margaritiferidae; genus Margaritifera; species Margaritifera margaritifera. The sequence continues at coordinate 686,740 of JAQPZY010001009.1, forward strand.
TCAAAGATAAAAGAAAATTGAATTTAAATTGTTACTTTAGTTTCCATGTGAAAATGTTTCAGCTCCTTATTGTTCATCAAACTCAATACATAGGCGAAACGGACGCAGGGGCAGCTAGCTCTGTATGTATTCCTATTGATTGCAGGGTTGATAGGTGATACGATAAAGGTCCCTGAGACTAACATTGCAAATATAACTGCTGTATAAGAAGTCGAGTGTACACATGGTACACAAACTTAATGGTTAGACTAGGCTTGGGCAGCTAATAATCATTTATTTGGCCAAACGTTCAGTGGTTAAGGTCGCTAAAGCTGAAATTGCAAGTTTGCTTTCCACATTCTATGGAATGTTTTCTGCATCCTGTTCTCATGAAACTTTATTATTTTATAGACGAACTAATCTAGTTGGAGGTGGCAACCTAGTAGCTATGATACCAAGAGTTTAAAGCTCAAGACTATTGCAGATCAAATTGTAATTTTTTTGTTTCCAGATGATCTGTTTTACTGCACCCAACATTCTAGATGAATTACTAATTATAAGGTCAATACATCAAAGGTCAAGGTCAGTACAGATGAGATTGTCATTTTTTGTGCGCAGAAATAATGTTTTTCTGCTCCAAGTTCCCATGTCAATTTAAAACTGGATTTGCCAAAGCATGAGCACCTTTTCATTGAATTGACAACAGTTCCAAGGTCAAGATTGCTGGATTTCAAGTTTGGATCTTTGCTTTATGAATAACAACTTGAATGACCATGAGTTTTTTCTCATCAATCCCTACAGGCACAGCGTAAGGGGCATATATTCAGTCGCATCTGGGCAAGGTCATATGAGGAAGACTTACGATAACCCCATTTATAATAGCTGTGGTTTGTCACAGGAGCAGTCATTCTTTTGATGGTAGTTTTAGCTCACGGCATAAGGCTAAATGAGATTTTGGTATTGTCCTATATTCTTCACGCATCAGTCAATCAATATTTGCTAGTTTATACTTGCAAACAGTGTATTTGTAATCAAATATTACAAAAAGCATAATTGCATCACGCCCATTAAGTTTGTACAAATTATGTTGATCTGCCTTCAAATATTTCAAAAATGATAACACTTTTTTAATTTCAACTCTAGAAACCACTGTAGAAGTTTTTCTCAAATTTCACAGGAACCACTCTTCTATCAAATCCTTTCAAATGTGTACAAATCGTGCCAATCTGCTGTCATTTATGACTGCCACTATTAAAAATGAAATAGAAGAACATTATATTGAACAACTTAAAACCTCAGCACTAGTTTTAATCAGATTTAAATTGAATAACATTCTGGCATCAAGCCCTTTCGACTTTGTACAATGTTGTAATTCATCCACCCAGTAGACCTGCAAACACAAAAATAGAACAGTACTGAAAACAGTTTGGTCCTAAGATGAAAGTTGAAGGTGCCAGAAGAAAATTGGTTCTGCAAAATGACGTACATTTTACTCTAAACAACTATGCTAATAGCAAAGAAGAAATACGTTTATTGCGAGGCAAAAGGTCAGGGTCATAACGAGCACAAACAACTCTGCTTGATGACATTCAATCTTTTCTATCTTCAAATTTGTAGATGATTTTGCCATGAGGGCAAGGAACTAATTTGATAGATTTTGGGTCCAAAGATCACAAATTGAGGAGTCTGGAATACAAATCAATGAGCGGGTTATCATGTACATGTAGCATTATTGATATTAATTGCACATTGTTTGAACGTTTTCCTTTGGTGTTGAGGACGGTATGGCTTATTTTGTGGAAAAATGACAAATTATGTAAATTTGATCATGAAGACCATGTATGAAGACTGATCACAGTTCCAAGGCTTACTTATAGATGCTCATTTGCCTGTTTTTGTTGTTCTTGTGTTTAGGAGATATGGAGGGTTGCTACTTAAAATACTGTAATGTGTACTCTTGTTGTGATAACAAAATGATTTGAATAAAGAAATAATCCAGTGCGAATGCACACCAGCATATTAAATTGCTAACAAAATTAAGTAGATTTTAGAGGAATGCAAAAATGAAACCTAGTATCATAATAGTGTGAACATTGATACCATATAAGTTACGTTGCTGGAAGCTAAAACCGCGGTTGTGAGCTGTACCTTTTCATTCTGCGTTGTTTTCATGTTTACTCAGAATGATGGTGTGTGCTACCAAGATAGTTGATGCCTGTACTTTCACTGATTTTTTTAGTGATTTGGTATTTGGGTATCCTGAGTGTGAAATGGTGGCATTTTTTTACTTCGTACTAAATGATACTCTTCGCCACATTCTACGTTTTACCAAATGATGAAATTAAAAGTCAGAACTGTCTGTTTTCAGTAAATGAATCGGGCTTACTTTAAACTCCATCAAGTATGTACGAATACTCAGACTATATATTTGTTATTAATAAGACAATGTATTCAAGTACCTTTGTTCTTTTCTTTTAGAAAAAGTTGAAATGCATTCTCAGTGGATATACTGATCTTATCCGTGGCGTTACAACATGATCTTAGATTATCGATAAAAAGCAAATAATGTGTGCCCCCCCAACACACACACACACACATACACACACACACACACGCACACACACACACATATATATATATAAACCAGAAATTTTCTTGAATAATAGCGGTGGGTAGAAAAGGAATGAGCCTCACAAATCATACAAGGGATTGCAAAAATAATTTTTCAATATTTGGAATGAAAATGTACTTGACACTTTAGTCAAAATACGCTCAAAGTAATTGATGATAATTGCATGAAAATATTAGCTTCTGCTACTACTTAACCCCTATACAATATATATGCATATTTTGGAAGCTTTAGCTTATTAATAGGTGCAACCATAAGTTATAACGACTGACTTTGTTGTATGTGTCTGAATCTTTTACGGAATATTTTGCTAATACTAGACCAGTCCGAAAAAACATGTGTCAAGAATATGATTGAGCTGCGGGTAAAGCGCTATTTATTATCATTATTATTATTATTAGTAGTAGTAGTAGTATTATATATATATATATATATATATATATATATATATATATATATATATATATATATATATATATATATGTCCCGGTCGAGCGGGATATACAGGTCTAGGAAACATCTAGTATTAATAGTGGGATTGACAGTGTCATTGCAAAGTATATTCTACAGAAACCCATTGACCCTCCGAAAACTTTTACCCAATATTTTGTAGAGCGCATACAAGTTATACTCTATCCAAATCACCCCCACCCCTCCCAAAATATAGACAACTCCTCATCCGCTACACAGGACAATTCAGTATTAAAAAGTCCAAAAGGACAAGACGAAAACCAAGACATTACAACCTCGTAAAGATTGATGCGACAACATTATGTGACCAAACTCATCCACATAGACGATCGATTTTAAGAATCATAACAAAGGACTCATTATAACGCTAAACCAGATATATTACAAAGGAGTAACAATGCGGGAGGTACCATGGATTTTTAGACACTGTAGATGATGTCACGCGGTGTAATAGTCGTTGTGTATGTGACAGAATGTCCGCTACTTATATTGATTTGTATCTATTTTGAACTGTTCGGGCCAATGTGACTCCTTCCTTTTACGGGAATTCTTTTTTGTAACAGTGCGGTGCAAAAATCGTCAGGTTTGGACGAATGATTTTGAATATAGCATGACTTTAAATGACTACGCTGTATTACAGTCAAATCGTAAACGAACGAGGAAGTTCCAATACAAGCTTTAATATAAAAACCGTATGTAGAGAAATACTTGTGCATAGATACTTTTTGTACATTTTCCCTAATCGTATAATATCACGTGAGTGTTTCTGGTAGCTCATAACCATTTAAAACAATCATTTGATTCCCAAATTAATCCAGCTCGTCCAGTTCAGCTTGTTTAGCTTTTGGGCAAATCTTGTGCTGCGGTCTCCACATAGTATTTATTAAACTCAATGACGTGGACAATTTAAAACTAGATTTCGCTTTCCCTTGGTTGCAAAAATGAACTGTCTTTGGATGACTGGTTGGAGTTTATATAATGTTTAATACACGTGTTGACGTAAACAGGATTCTGGTCGGGCATAAATTATATGGTGGTCACACTTGGAAACTGAGAGAATGTACTCTACTTGGTTTTGTCAACATTCGGGGTAATTATTGATAGGCTATTTACAGTTGCGTGCGCCACACTGACCTTTCACCGGTTTGTTCACGCGTGCATGAAAACATATTGGAAATCACTCTGTCTGGTTTACTTTTTATTTCATCCACCCGACATGTAAGGAATCCACTGAATGCCCTCCGTTTTATTTGCTCGTGTGCATTTTAGAAACTTAAATGTAACGATTCTTCATCAGGAGAGACACATAATCTTGGCATGCCTTTATCTCTATAAAAAACGTTTTGCACATAATGCAGCTTTATAGCATAGAAAAGCAATTCATCAATTCCTGGCAAGCAGATCAATTGCAAAATATATTTTCCAACCCGCCTCGTTGCATAAAGCTTCCTTTAATTTAAGAAAAAAGTTTACATCTCTTCTTACAACAGAAGGGAAGGTAGAAATATGCCCAGCTACAATGCTCATATCTCTTAAAAACTGACATTACAGTATGAAATAGCAAGACTATACAAACTGGATAGCCCAACTCTCGGGACAAGTCCATTTTCTTGTCAGACAAGTGCCTGACAGCAAGAGCGTATTCCCAGGCATGTGTAATTTGTCAAAAATGAAAAGCCCCATTTTAATTACCAAGATTTACATTTCTTCCTGTACTTTTCTCTTCTATATCAAGATTTTTGCTTAGGATTTCTACGATTAATTTCGACAGACTATGAGAAGAAAATTTAAAATCACTTTGGCTTTGGCTTTGCGGGTTTAACTTCATTTTCATCACATGAATTTTCTCCTCTTTATTAGGGCACAATTAGGTGTTCTTTTAGAAGCTCAAGGTATTGATAGTCACCATCGGGAAGCATCAAGAAAATACAAATGATACGAATATAAATATACCATACGATGACAAAATATCTTAGATCGATATGCCCATAGCTTAGAAATATTTGTATGAAAAAGTGTAAGCATGATGCTGTTCACTAATATGTATGAAAAAGTGTAAGCTTGATGCTGTTCACTATTACAGTGCTCCAAGTTTAGCTCATTACGCTAGTTTGAAACTACCGTGAGTAGAATTAGAATTCTTAAGACAATACGATATTTGTTTGATGATTGGTAGTGGGATTATATCAGGAATAAGCATAATACCAAATGTATACGGTGAATACTGTGTGCACAGAAAGATGGTCAGATAACAAATGATGATTAGTATGAAAGTTCAACACTAAGGTAATTCATCATGCACCCTCTAGGCACTAACAACGTTGGGCGTTGGCCGTAAACCAATACATGCCTGTTAAAAAAAATTAAAAGAATTAAAAAGTAAAAATTTGCTGGATACTGATGACCAAATTAAACGGATATAAAAACATTTACTAAACTGGCCCGATGATAGTCAATTAAACAAACCTTTAATTTTGTAAGTAGATGTGGATATTCGGTTACACTTGTGTGACCACCTCAAGTACTGCCATTTAACTCCTTTTACAATACCTCCAGATAAAAATGAATTATTTCCATTGCAAAAGAAGTTGATCGAATCTTTTAAGGGTACAAAAAACCAACAGTATCAAAACTGTTACATTAAAAAACAATGAAAACTACGTTATTTACTATAGTAACTTAAAACTTCACAAACTATTGGGTTTACAACTGAAAAAGGTATCCAGTGATGTCTTTTAGAGTAGTAAAAGTGACTTAGAGTTTATACTAAACTAATTGCAAACTTGATATAAAAAGCAACAAATGATCTCGAAAAGACTTTGTTTTTAAATTAATGAATATCGGTGTATTCGGAAACCAGATGGAAACTCTAATGAAAATAATAACAGTAAATATATGTAGAGATGAAAATAAGTTTTTCTTGAGTGCCAGGAAGATTTTGAATTTGTCGAGAGAACATTTATTGACAATGAATAAGTGTAAGACAGTCTGAAAAACACGAAAGTGAAATTAAGCAAACCAACTTAGTATTTTTAGTATAAGAAATAAAAACAGTTTTTGACTTTAGTGTGCTCATCCAATTCAAGTGTAAGACTCATTAGAAGTCGCATTTTACATACATAAACAAGGTACTGGCGAATGATACCATTTTATGAAAATGTTCATGTCAGTTTCAAGATTCAAAAGGATATATGCTGTTGATGTGAGGTATTTGACTCGTGTAAATCATCCCTGGAGAGGGATGGGCGCCGCCAGGTTGAAACGACCCATGATACGCCAATGATTACGAAATGACAATAAATAGATTTTTTCACACACCGGATCGGTCGCAGCCCGGGTTACCAATGACCGCGCCATCCGCTGAACACCAGGACGGAGGTGACAAGTATGCTACTGGTGCAACTACCATCACAGCACGGGCAAGAGATAACATCACCATTGAAACATGGAATGTCAGGACATTAAGACCAGCAGGGAAACTCGAGGAGCTAACCCATGAGATGGGAAGATACCAATGACACATCCTTGGACTCTGCAAGATACACTGGAAATATTTCGGAGAGAGATCAACAGATGACGGACACAGGATATACTTCAGTGGACATGAGAACAAACATGAACATGGAGTCGGGTTTATGGTAAACAAGGACATTGTGAGTGCAGTCATGGGTTATCGACCAGTGTCTAACAGGATGATTACAATCCGCAAGAGGGCATCTCCCTTTAACATCGCTATCTTACAGGTCTATGCCCCAACATCTGACCATGATGACGAGGAACTGGATGAGTTATACGATCAGCTTCAAACTTTATAGACCAGACACCCAAGAAGTATATTCTGGCTATTCAAGGAGACTGGAATGCTAAGGTAGGAGAAGACGCACAAGCAGACGGGCGAGAAGTCTGTGGTCCATACTGTAATAAGCAGACCAGTGAGAGAGTACTCAAGCTCCTGGACTTCGCCACATACAATAACCTGGTGCTAACGAACATCCTTGGCTCCCACAAACTATCCAGAAGATGGGCTTGGCACAGCCCAGACGGAAAACATCACAACCAGATTGACTACATCTTGGTGAGAAAGCGCTTCCGGTCTAGCGTAAACATTGCCAGAACACGTAGCTTCCCAGGAGCTGATGTAGGAAGCGACCATGACTTGCTGATGATGACTATCAAACTTTGTCTGAGGAAGACCAATAAGCCAAGACAATTTAGGATCAGGTTCGATCTTGAAAAACTTAAAGATCCAAGCGTAGCACAAGCATTTGAAGCATCAATAGGCGGCAAAATTGCAGCACTCACAATTCTGGGACATGAGGAAATAAACCTAGACTCCTTGATAATCATCTTCTACAAGGCAATAGTAGACACAGCCGGAGAGATCCTTGGCAAGCATTGTAGAATAAAGAAGCCTTGGGTCACAGCAGCTATCCTCGACCTCTGCGATGTGAGGAGGAAACTGAGGAGTAAGCGAGGAGACCATGAAGGAGCAAACAAATACAATGAGATTAACAACAGGATTAAGAAGAGCATAAAGAAACCAAAAGAAAGCTGGTTAGAGGACCAATGCAACGAAGTCGAGAAAAGCCTGAGCCAGAATGACATTAAAAGGGCATACCAGTTGGTGAAAGACTTGACAACAGAGAAGCAGGGGCGATCTAATACGATTCAGGACAAGGCTGGTAAGAGTCTGACAGAAAACCAAGACATTCTTAACAGATGGACGGAATACTGTTCGGAGCTTTACAACCAGGAGACTTCTGGAGACCAAGCTGTACTAAACATACCACTGACCACAACCGAGGTTGACCACCCGATCCTCAGGGACGAAGTAGAGGCTGCAGTAAAGGCACTAAAGAAGGGGAAGTCAGCTGGGGTAGACAATATAACAGCAGAACTTGTTCAAGCAGGAGGAACTTCCATGATAGATGTCCTCACAACAATCTGCAACTAAATCTGGCAAACAGGAGAATGGCCCTCCCCATGGACCCAGTCTCTGGTCGTGACTCTTCCTAACAAAGGGAATCTTCAACTGTGCCAGAACTACCGAATAATCAGTCTCATCAGTCACCCAAGCAAGGTTATGCTTAAGATCATCCTCAACAGTCTGAAACCCCAAGCAGAGTACATCATTGCGGAAGAACAGGCAGGTTTCAGAGCAGGACGTAGCACTACAGAACAGATCTTCAATCTTAGAATCCTCTGTGAAAATTATTTCCAGCATCAACAGAACCTCTATCATGTCTTCAGTGACTTCAAGAAGGCTTTCGACAAGGTATGTCATGCAGACATGTGGGCCACAATGCGGATATACAACATAAACGCAAATCTAATCAGCACTATAGAAATCCTGTATGACAAGGCGACTAGTACAGTTCTCGTCAATGGCAACAAAGGAGACTGGTTCAGAACCAAAGTCAGAAGAAGAGATGGGAAGACAATATCAAAGAGTGGACAGGCATGGACTTTGCAAAGTCCCAAAGAGCAGTGGAGAACATGGCAAAATGGAGAGAGATTGTCGCAAAGTCATCAGTGGCGCCCCTACGACCAGCAAGGTTACGGGAGAAATGAAAATGAAAAGATGAAATCATACCACCAATGTTCAAGCGAATTTGTAGCCAAATAATAAAAAGGAAACAATTTAAGATCGATTTTTTTGAGAAACAAAATTAAAAAAACGATTACTTTACTTTAATATGATATTATTATGCAATATTTAATTATCTTGAAGATATATGATAATTTTTGACTACTTTTATCTCTAGATTGACATCATCTTTGACATCGATATATACCCACCTTGCTACCTGATTTACACGCTTACAATGAGTTATTCAAAATTCGTGTAAATAACTTTACTTGGAATTACCAAAAATCGTAAAGAGAATTTGTAATGTGGTTTCATTGATATAAATATTTTCGCACAAATGTTGAAAACGGCATAGGCAAAGACCTCAATTTTGATAGTTACCTGATTCCCAAGAAGTTAGAAAGAGGCAAAATGAGAATACAGACCAAACAGCAAAACTATTTTATACTGACACAAACTTTTTAAAACAGCGTAGTTAAGATAACAAAGGCACACACAAAGATTGACAGGCGTTGAACAATGAATATTTACACGTTTGACAATTCTGTACATGCCAACATAAACGTGGTAGCAACAGACTCACTGCCATCACAAATGCAATGAATATGTAATTGTATTTAACACGATCATTCGAAGGTTGGTAGAAATCATCATAGTTAGGTTGCCTTTGTTTTCAAGTTTGAAATTTTTTTCTGGATTAGTATATGCATATAAAACAAAAGCGTTATCCCGGTGTTTAAAGTCTGTGCCACCAAACCATGTTACCTGAATCTTACATTCAGGTAACATAGTGTTTTATAATCAATTTGCATTGAACTCTGCGGTTTTTCTCTGTAATTATTCTATAATTACAATGCGTTATTGTTCTTTATGAATTATGTCAACAGAAATAAATTGAACAAAAACTTGCTGTCTGTAAATGATAGACATTAGCTAGTTCTCGTTCAAGAATTACTCGTTCTGTATCAATTGTTATATTTATGAGTAATCCATTTTTATTATGCTCTCAGTTTTATATCGTACATACTTCTCTGTATGTTCATATAAGTCTCACGACATTGTTCTCCTCCATAAACTAGGTACGTGATTCTTTAACAATATAAAGATTGCCTTCAGATTATTGTTTTTTATGTATAATTCGTAAATAACACAATTTTGAGTACTTCTAATCCAATGTAAAAATCAATATTAAAATCCTCTAAATCTTTAAAGGTTAAAAAAACACGTTCACAAAATTTGTGTACAAATCCGATCGTTTGATTTGAATGATATATTGCTGCAAAGCATTTATTGTGTATAAAGAGCGAGGTAGCTTTGTTAAAATATGTGCGTAGCAGCTAATATTTTAGGCTTTTTTCTATATATTTTATTTTGAAATTTTCGTTGAATTTATTTTTCAGTTTGAAGGATGATGTTAAAGCAACAACTACAGCCACTAGTATCATAGATGACTATTTGTACATTTCATGATAAATAATGTATTTGACGTTTCTAAGTTTAAATGTGTCATTGTGCCGGAGGTGAGAAACATATGTTCCAAATTCTCTTTGGGAGACATCGTATCAACAGGCGACAACAAAGGCACAGCAACGCTCCCCAAAAGTATAGCTGTGGTATGTAAAACCTCCGCCAATATACAGATGGACTAGCGTCATAATTCTTCTTCTCTAAATAAGTTTCACTCACTTACTTTTTCTACCTTTCATTCTCTTTAATTTTGTGGAATACATCTAGTTTATCAACCTTAAAATACCGCTCTTTTCCACCTCGGTATTATTTCTTGGATTTAATTATGGCTTAAACGAGTCACTGGATTTTTTAAAATTAAATTTAAATTGTTGTATTTGATGATACTACTCATTTTCATGACCCTGCAACCAGGTAACAAAAATGCACCGTCCCTAGCTACAGCATATTCTAATTTCAATTTTGAATGTGTTATGTGTTGCTAAAGTTCTGCCATGATGCTTTCATCTGTATCATAACCTTGGGCTCTTAAAATTAACAGCTTCATCAACTTCTTAACAGTGTCTTATACTGCTTAAACATGATGTGTAATATATGTTCTTTTTTGTACTTGTGCACGTAACATGCAGATTACAAAATGCCTTATCCTTGATTAAATCGAAGTATTCGTTTATCTATTAATCTATTGCTATCTTGAAGAAAGAAGTAAGTCCAGCCAGTAGACCTCTCTTTATCGCTCAAAGAATTAATTTCATTAGCTAACAAAGTTTTCGAATATTCAGTAGTACTTGCTACATAATTATATTCACGTTTGTAAGCATCCAACACACCATCATGTGTAGCCTCCCCAAAACCTATGTGCAGAATATATTATTCTGGCCCATTATCAATCAAGTATGTGGGGTTGTTATTCCTTAAGGTATCTCCAGTCATGATGTGTTTGAATTTTACAATGCTATGCTATTGTTATTTGATTTGAATGCATTATTATTGGGTAAGGAGATTTTTCTATCAAGAAATGACCATAAAATATGTACACTGATTGGACCAATTCTGGTATATTTTGACTATTAAGTGCCAGTAGGAAATCCAACTACCAGATATTGCCATCCACACTGCTCAGTTTAGTTGATTCTGCTAAAATTTCTTGTCAAATTGCGATTTTTATCATTTGAAATAGTCATAATTGACAAATTGTAGGTGTAGTTATCACAAATGCCTAATGATTTGTAAGTGAAAATTTTAGTTTCAAAATAATTACATTTTTATCTTACTACATGCATCTCCTATGTTAACTTGGTGAAGGTTAGTTAACTAATTTGATGTACTAAATTAAATTGAAGGACAAGGGTAAGGTGCTAACTTTAAATCTTTTACACTGTATTTATTTTTCAGCGTTTTTAGATGTAGTTTGAATCAATTTCAAAGTTTATATCTTTTTATAGTTCTCATATATTCTGGTATACCATTTATTGCTCTTATATGACATTGTTATAGTTGCCTTATATTAGTTTCATCTGTACCATTTTGTCACTTGCTGACTACTCTATTGAATGTACTTTCTTTCTTTTTCCTCTCTTCTTTCACGTATCATGCATGTTTTAGTTATTTCGTTGTCTATTGCAACTTTGTTTACACATCCGTCACATTCTAGAAACTCATTACTTTAATTTTTATAAATACTCTTTGACACAGCTATTTATGTATTGTTCTTCAGTCGTTTCCAATGGAGATGTGTGCTTTTGGTACATCATTTATTTATAATGTTTTCAGCTGATACACAACTGTTAAACGAACCATCATATCCTTTGCATTTAACGTGCATATGTTACTGTTCATTTGTTTGTGTTATTGAGATAGCTCTTGTTCGTAACTTGCTTTCAATGTTCTCTTCCTTCAGGCAGTCCACAATGTACACGACCGGATCACCTAGAACTTACTTACTTGATTTTAAATATTCTTCAGTAAAGTTGCAAAGATTGTTTTGTATTCATTTTATTTTCATTGTATGCGTTCCAAATGTTTATATTGTTAGCTAACCGAATGTGTTAATCCGTACTTTTGATTTGCTTTCTTCTTTCCTTGCTTAAACTGGAGCGATGACTATTGATCTGTGATGAATGCTAATGTATCCCTCAATCATCTTGGTAAAAGTTCAACAAACTTTTTAGTTTTATTCCGAGTGAAATATTTGCACAATATAGTCGTTAAATTTTTTCACTAGAGATGCTTTTCTGTCCGAGGGAACTGAAACGTATTTAATGTTTTCCTTGTCCAATAAATTCGTAATGTTCCTGTTGTAAATTTATTTCATTCATCAAGACATATTGTCAGTCTTTCTCTCTTTGAATGTTTCTCTACAGGCATTGTGTATGTCATAGCCCTTTTGCGTTGTCACTTTTTGTTCTCAGCGTATTTTTCAAGTACACCAATCATTTTCAACAAGTATTTCAATCCATTATTGTATTCTTAATATTCTTGAATGACAACAAAGTCTGCCTACCACTGGCCATCCACGCGAATCACATTCACTGTTTTGCAGGGAAATCTTTTCTCTCGTAAATATGTGTAACGTGTAAGTAGGTAAGTAGACTGTTCGGTTAAGCATTCCTTAAAATAAGTGTATTTTATTTTCATTTTGCTCCTTTAATTTGTTCACACCATCAATTGATATTGGCTTAATCAACTGGACTTCAGTTAAAATGGCATGAACACATCCAGATTAAACACTGTGCTTGACAATGTGTCAGTTAGTGTTATCAGCAAACCAATAGCAGGTCCAGATACGACACATACTTTAATTTTCATCAATTTCCAACAATTCTTCAACCCTTTGAGACGGACGAATGAGGTCAAATTTATGCCAAATTAGGCCTTTCCTATGGTTGAAACATATACTTTATGTAATGAACCAAATTTGCTTTGCTTTAAATTGAACTTGTTCCGAATAAATTATACGCCTGTTTTTGTTGAAATGATTGTAAAATTTTTAAAAAATCTTCAAGTTGTATTATAAAGTTAGTTTGATACAAATCTGTGTATTTACTTACATAAAAAAGGAAATTAATTCTCCTTTCTTCATACCGTACTGTTTTAACAATCTAGCTATCATGGTTCTCGATGCTTATCTCTGTGTTATCATCATGAAGTATAATATGAAGTCAGCATCTTGTCTAAAGCATTGCAGTATATTATTTTGTAACACACCTAACTTTAATTCCATTTGTTCCCATCCAATATTGTAAATGAAAACACATTATCTCTTGACAGCGACATTATTATTTTCATACAAAAGTTATGAAATATTGATATCACATCTCTGAAAACTTTAAAATTCAATACAGTGTAGCGTGCGTTGTTGTATTATTTAAGATGTGTAACACCTTTCAAATTAGTCTCTAATTTGTTTATTTTATTTATAAACTGAGTGGCCTGGTAATTTCAATGGTTTTCAAAAACGCCCATGTTGTTATAGTCTAGTGATTTTCAATTTTTCTTTTAAATGTTATCGTGTCCCTGTAAACGTTTTTGTAGGGCTCATATATTGTTTATTGAGCAAAATACATTACGGTCTTGCTGCTCTAGAAATTTTCAAGTTTGAATTGTATTATTATCCTACACAATAACATTACACACAAAAAAAAAGATTGATCTTGGTCTCTCAGAATACATACTACTATTAAAAGTGCGTTTCTTTAGCTTCCTAAAATTTATGTTCGTAATATTATTGATCCCTCCTGAAAAGTATGCGATACTTAAGGGAAATAATTATTTATCAATTTAAATTGTATTTATTAATTATTGTATTAAATGTTTAAAGAACATGAATTGCTCAGGACGTTGATGAGTTGTCTGCGTGACCTAAATACTGGTCAAGGGTTATGTGCTGGTGTTCTTTGTTTATTTCAAGCTGGATAATTATTCATTTGCCTACACTCGAGGTAATCTTTCTTACGATTGTCAATAGAGAACTGAAATGATTCCTGTGTTTCTTGCGGCTTTTGAGAGGACGAATTGCTGTTATGAAATACATGCTACCTGTATAATATTCTAAAACGAAACACCCCAAAATAGTGAGAAAAAAAAACACTTTAAAAGATTCATTCGCCACATTGCCCAATGTTAATGACATCCATATTTTGTACTGCGTCTATTCGTCACTAAAATGGAATCTTTATGGTGGTAGGAAAATATATATTTGACATAAACTTATGACTCTAGGGTTATGACTCTTTTTCAGCACAAAACGTAAGCTTAAATTCAAAACACTCAAGTTAAAAGTAGGATATTAAGAGTTCAACATGGCACTGTGTGCTAGTAAACAAACTAGGGCTAAGGAAAGTGAAAATATTGTAGTTCTAACGTTCATTGTGCATATAAATGAAACCCTAAATTGTTTGAGTCTACTCTACCCACAGATTACGTCCATACCCCCAGTAAATGTTGACCACTCGCTTACTCTGATACTCTGACTTGATATAAGTCCTTAGTGTGAGCGCATTCAGTACTACCCACTTACTCAGAGTGAATGTCCAAAAGGTGGACTCCAGAAAAAAGAAAAAAATAGCCAAAAATAAGACAATAGATAAAAAAATATGCATTATAAGAAAAGGTACCAAGAAACACAATCACGTTTTAAAGCTCACGAAAAACAATCAGTTCAAAGCAAAGCCAGGTAAATGACGAAGGGGCAAGAACGATGGAGGCACAGTGTGTCATTAGACATTGTATACGTCACACTGTATCAAAGTCGATGTGTTAGTGACAGAAATAAGGGTTTCATCAGATGATCTCTTGTCTTACATTATTTGATTTAATGGAGGATTACTCTTTTTTGACAGTAGTGGAATTATTTATGTCACAATGCCAAACTGAAGTGATTTAAAAGCAGGGCGCTGTGCTTAAATATCAAAATTGGATGAATGGTTTTGAATACAATAGATCGTGCTATTTTACAGTTAAATCTCTTCAAACGAATGAGGAAGTCCCGATACATGTTTTGACATAATATATCGTATATAGAGACATGTCCGTATCGATAATTTTGGTATATTTCATATGTTTAGAAAACCATAATTATAAACATACCCATACATATTACAGACAACGACATATGGTACCGATTGCATATTATAAGAGCACAAGAAGTAGGTTATTATTATTATCATTATTATTATTGTAATTATTATTATTAGTATTTAACCGAAAGTGATAATAAGTATATGTAACTAAAGTCACAGTTAAATTTGTGTTTATTAATCACCCTAGAAACTGTGAAAACATGACCTTTATAAATATATGACAATTATGTAAGGGTCACATTACTGGAAAAATGATGATACAACATAAGAAAAACATGAATTATCATGGGAATAATTAAGCAGTATTTGGAATTCTAAGTATAAGGAAAAATATGTATATTGTTTGCTTATGGCTTTGCTTATTACTATATCCATGAATGCTAATTAAATCTGGAACTTGAAACATTTTAAGAATGTGGATATGGGTGTACTCTTGATTTGAAGTGTATGTTCTACATTAAGTATACACGACATACTATATAAGTTGTCTGCTGAAGTGGAACTGCCCCTAAGGGACATATTTTCTTGGTCGGCCCATATTTTTAAATGTACATACCCTGCAATTAGCGGTGAGTGGTTAGATAAAGACCGTATTGGCTCTTGTCTAAAGTATACAGGTCTGAATTGCGAACAGAGCACGCAGAGGTAGACCAAGGTCTGCCGTCTCATAATGCTCCAATATCATAAAACACGAGCTTGCGTGTGAACTAGAGAGCTTAAATCAATCACAAATCACGTTACTTTTGAAAGGTCGTTTATAATAATAATAATAATAATAATAATAATAATAATAACTTTATTTTCTGAGGATGATATATTTGGTTCATAATCAACCAATCTTACATGCAGTGCTCAAATAATTAAATATTCCAAGCATACATGCAACGTATAGTACAAATACAACTCTTACTAATGCAGTGTCTGACACATTCACATATAATCATAAAATATACATATACACACATACATACACATATTAAATTAAAACATACTTAAGATATACATGTAGGATAGGGAGATGGGAAAGTAGTGGGGGTATCTAAGTTAGGAATCTCAGTTTGTTTCACCTATAGTATAATCAAACAGAATACATTTGTTAATCGCGTTCTGAAAATAAGAGTGTTGGTTTTTGTTGAATATTGTAATAAACCTTGGGTATGCGCTATCTGCACTTACGTCCCCGTTCATATCTCTGTTAGATTTTAGTGATTATTTGTTGATTATGGGGAGTAGGTGTTGGGAAGATATTTCTCAAAGCGAGTAATTAGGCAGTGTCTAGGAACTGACGTCATAATGTACAGTATTCACTAGACGTATGGTAGCATGGATTAGTTTCGTAAAATGTAACCTCCCTAAATTCATAACATAAGGAATTATCGGGATGTTCTAATGAATAAGTGTTTAGTCATTTGAGATAGGAATAATTCTTTTGTATCAGGTGTTTGGGTCGTATTTCTTTGTGCATGCCTTAAAGTAACAATCTTCGGATTTGAAAGGCTTACTGGTAAGTCATACAAATGTGAAGCAAGAAAACTCATGCAAGTGTGAAATTAAAGTTTCGTGATGTGTGGTAATTGGGTGATTAGAGGAAATTTGTTTGTAGTATTTGACCGTAAAAGAACCCTTCAGTTGACAACGACTGTTGTCTTTAGGTCCTTGGAAATAGGGAAAGCTTGCCAGTAGCTTCTCGTGGGTCGGTGGGTATTTCAGTGATTTCCCCGGGTTCTTCCTCCACCAGATATACTGGCAGCCATGTATAGCCTATTATATGCTGAAAAATGGCGTTCAGCCCACAACAACAACATTTCTCTCTCTCTCTCTCTCTCTCTCTCTCTCTCTCTCTCTCTCTCTCTCTCTCTCTCTCTCTCTCTCTCTCTCTCTCTCTGTTCCTTTCATAAGACATTTTCTAATTTATGGGTTTGTTGTTGACATTTAATTTCAAACTTCGATGATCCACACACGTATACCTCTTTAAATAAAAATGTAACAAGAGTCAATAACTATTTGAACGGTTAATAATTGATTATGTTCGATAAAAGTTATTCACGTTGCCTCTGTTGAATAAGTACAAAATTTAATACAGGTAAGAGCTAGCCGGCAACGCAAAACAAGGCATTTATTTTTTTAAATTATTTATATACATATATATATATATATATATATATATATATATATATAGAGAGAGAGAGAGAGAGAGAGAGAGAGAGAGAGAGAGAGAGAGATCGTCACGTTCTTTGCATAGAAAAAAAAAAACATAACATATGGCGATACAACCAAATAGCGAAGACTGGCATTAGTAATATGTCAATTCTTCCTGGTTATCGCAACAGACTAATTGGTAAATATATGTCTGTCTCTGTCTGTATATATGTCTGTCTGTCTGTCTCTATCTATCTATCTATCTATCTATCTATCTATATATATATATATATATATATATATATATATATATATATATATATATATATATATATATATATATATATATAGATATATATATAGTCCACTTCTAATCGATGTACGATGTATTATGGAATGGATGTAAATTACGATAGTGGACCCTCAAGGTGAGCCAAGTCATCATACTTTGCACACCACTATTATTATATCTAGAGTTGGGTAGGTCCCGGGTTCAAGCCCCAGTCTGGCTGTGCATTTATTTACTGCTACATTTGGCGCTGCGATTGGAAGGAAATTGGCCTCATGTAGTCGTTATTCCGATGACTTATTGTCAAATAGTATAGGGAAGACAAGAATTGACACTCGGCATCTTTGCTCCTCTACAATAGATTACAACATAAACTTTTCAACTGCACAACAATTCCACGTACATTTTGTTTCTAAAATGGATATAACTAGTGCACTTCGTTTTAATAATTCAACATGTTCATTATGTTGTTTGTCGGATTTTACTGTAAGGTAAGTGCCAGGGCAGAAGTTCAGACCTGAATGGAATCCTCTTTTCTCTGTGGTTGAGTACAAATTAATTTTAACTAGTGAAAATAAATTCGTTAATTCGGTTGTTGGAGGTTGTGGCTGGTGAAATTAACGTATAGTTATTATAACGATCGATATAAAAAAGAGAAAAAAAATAAAAGTGTTATTTCATATTACAAAACATACCAATGCAGTAGAGCTTACGCAGTCTGTATTTCAGATCCTTCAGTTCAAAACAGAACACTGGGTAGTATACATACTGTTTCAACAGTATGAGGCACAGATGAAACGCTATTTGGGAAATTTTTTAGGTGATCAAGATTATGACTTGGATGAAAACACCACCATAAGATTTCAACAGTATATCAGATTAGTACGTTAAACGAGTCAATGCTGTTGGTGACGTCATATTTATATTGCATATTGACATGGTGATGAAAGTGAGTGGGATTGTTGGTTACTTGATCAGTCTTAAGAACTTCATTGGGGGTCCTCAAACCATCCACGGGAAATCTTCCTTTGTGCGGGTAGGTAAATTTGTCACAGCGCTTGTTTGGTTAAAGATGCTCGAACAGCCCCGTGGGTGACCTTTGCTGCGTTCGCTAATTTTTCAAAAGCAGCTTCATCTTTTTAATAACTGTGCGGACTATAGCAGATATTATCCATGTGTGTTTGCTTATTATATCAATACATCTTACCTCCAATGAGGATCTTAGCCTTCATGCCTCCTTTGATGATCCATCTAGCAATTCTTTCTCCGAGTGTAGGACTGATCGTGTTTAAGTCGTGGATGAGGTCTATATCAGCACATGGACGCGCACGGATAATACTTGATGCTTTGTACGCGAGATGATGTCGGTAACATGCAGCATCGACACGATTTACGGGTGCTTCTCCAGGCTTTGGTTGGTTGTCAAGTCGTATATCCAGTCGTGTTTCAGGCCCGCAATAATTGTATCTAGGTCCCGAAAGAAACCATATATGCTTTCCACAAGGGTATTTACTCCACGGTGTCCCATGTAGCTTCTTAGCGAAGCGCCAAGTTTTTTTAAAGCCGCGTTTGCGTTTACCAGGTATGGAACCAGAGGTTTTCACAAACGTGAACTTCTTTGCTCCACATTGAACACGAGTTCCCGAGATTCTGGTTTGACCATTACGCGTTACAACCCGAGTTGGATTCGCAGTACGTGGGGGGAGGGGGGTGCGGCATCACACACAATATGAAGACATCATTGTGTTATACAACAATTGACATTTAACATGGCATCACGAAAAAGGAAAGCTGAAGATGCTTTAACCGTCAGTAACTTTTCTGAGCAGGCTAACCCCAAACCAAACAAGAACGGTGACATGTTTCCAAACTCAGTTCGCGTGTTAATCATTGACCCGGCCGGATCAGGGAAAACCCAACTGTTGTTGAATCTAAGCATGAGATGGTTAACGTGGGATCGGTTGTATCTGATTGTACTCAAGGATTTTACGGAAGCCCTTCAGGCGTGGCCAAGAAGCAAAGCATCCGCCATTGATTTCTTTTCCACAATCGATGAAGCTCCTACCATTGCCGACCTCGATTCGAGCCCGAATAATGTTGTTGTGTACGACAATGTGATGCTTAAACACGAAGACAACCCCGCGAAAATATTTTCCGGAGGCCGACACAAAAACCCAGAAGTGATCTTTGTTAAACAACGATACGCACACATGTCTAAAGTAATCCGGGACAACTGTAACATGTTAATTATATTTCGTGGCATTGACGAGCATGGTCTCGCACACATTCATTGGACCTGGTGTGCTGCTGACCACTCGTTGGATGAGTTTTGGAATACATTTGCGCAGGTCTGCCAGGATCCACATAGTTTCCTCACTATTGACTTGACTGGTGGGCTGCGGAAGTATCGAGCTGGTTGAAACTTTTCATTTTAACAACCATGAAAAAATGTGTAATGACTACCACCAGCGATGTCATAGCTAAGTTTGCTGACCGACGTGACAAAGCTGTCCGTGAACGCGTCAGAGATATGTTTACGTTGCGGCAGGCCGAATGGGAAGACCTCACAGCGGGTTTTAAACAAAAGTTTGTACCGCTGATCAAACCCACGCGTGAAACCGCGGAACAAGTGAAGAAAGTCGCGGAAACGACCACCACGATGATGAGAACCGAAGATGAACCGGATCCGATTGTTAGGACAGCCCGAGCCATTGAACAGATTACGGGCCCTGTGGGACCTGTGGTCCAAGAAGAGGCAGCTGTGGTCCAGAAATATCCGGCTGAGGCAACAGCGCCACCTAAGGGAAAGTCACGGACACCTCGACCTGATATATTTAACGAGCTAGGCTTCAAAAAGATTGAGGAGGATGTCCTAAAACTTGCCGCTTCTTTTCCTCGCGACTGAAAAAAATAATGTAACAGCACCATATTATAAAACACTTACCAACATTAAAGCATCTGACAATTGGGTTAAGTGGATATATCGGGACAGGTTTAAAAAAATATTCGGCAACAGGCCCAGAGTCGAAGGAATTTCACAAACATGTCGAGTCAGGAGACCAGAAGTTGAGGAACAGCAACCGGAAGAAGAATACGCTGGAGAAGGTATCCGGTTGCCCATCGTTGATTGCGCGACTAAAGGTCATGAACACGTGGAGAGGTTGGAAACGCTCTCGTGGTGTCAGTTCACGAGGGCAACAATGCACCAGAAGTCATCAATCTGGCCGCATCTATTTCTCAGAGGTTACTCACCAACAACATCAACGGCCCGGGGACGTTTCGTGATTTGATGCACGAATTCATTGAAGGCATCAATGATTTATATAACACCAATGATCAGCTCTGAAGAGCTTTACGTATTACGCGAAATCAATACTGCGATGCAGAGTGTCGTTGCAAATACAACCCCAAATGTCACCTCAATGATTACAATCTCATCAACGAAACCAGAATGTTATGTAATCTTTCCGACACCAATCACTGCAGGGCAATCCCGCACAGTCGAGATCGCATTAGCATCGTTGCGCTTTTATCGTAGCTGGCCTAATATTAGATGGCGACCGTTTGGGGGTTTATCAGCGAATAACTCGTTTGTGTTTTCGTCAGAGGGCTGTCGAGAGAGAAGGTACCTCGAGTGTTGTTGGGCTTTCCACTGGCGCGTAATAGCTTATATCAATCAATGATGAGATTCGCTGAGGATCACATTTGTGAATTTGTGACCAAGGGCGATCCTAAATTATGTATACACGAACATAACCCTATACTAAGCTCTGCCATCTCGATCGAATCTCCAGCGTACGCGGTTCATATTGCACAGTCGTCGCTGAGAACTGTTCTTGGATGTCCTGAAGATATTAATAAGATTCCAGAGGATACACGAATTCTGCGTCCAGGACCTAACGGTACCAGTTACGATATCGCGCCAGACATCGTTAGAATTACCACCACGACTCAGGTTAATCTGACCCGTGACGCTATCAGTGGCAGTTACGAAGCCTCAGCATCTACAACGCAAGCGTTCATGGGTTACATATTGTTTGGGTTTGCCCCGACGGAGTTCCCGTGTGATCTGATATCGATTAATCCCACGCTCGTGTATCTTTCATGCAACAACTCCCGGTTGGCGAACCTTCGTTTTACTCATGTGGACCAGGACGGGCACATGCTGGACCTGCGCAGTGAGACCTTGACAATACAACTGTACGTTAGAGATCGATCCGATATTTAATAAAATGACAATCGTACGTGGACGTGTAAGATCCGTGCGTGTTGTTAAAGCGAGAAAACCGGCTTACGCGACATATTACGGATCTGGCCTCGGTGATGTTGTCCAGGGATTGTTTACATTTGCACCAAAAGTGCTCGCAGCCTTGTCTTCGCGCGCTGCACCGATCGCTAAACAAGTTGTAATACGAGTCGTCGATGGTATCTCAAATGTCGCTGCGGATCCGTTGAAAATTCTGTGATTGCGAGCGGTTCAAAAGTCTTGAGATCGACTAAAAGCAGTTACACTTCCATCAATAGCAAGAATGCCAGCTCCAGATAGTAAAATTATCAATGTAGCCGCTCAACAGCGTATTACGCGTACGATGCGAGATGCCAAAACAGGAAGGGCAATAGAACTTTAGGTTCAGGACATATTCGGGGACAAACACACAGTCACGTTAACTCGTAAGTACCACGACAACAACGATGCAATTTGCCGTGATGCTGATGCCCCTGCCGACAGTAAAGTTGAGTTATCCAAACTTACGCTTTAGATGAGTCATTCAGTAGTCATAGACAAAACGTTTTACAGGATTTATTGGGTGTGGCGGAACATCTACGCTTTCATTCCTCTCGATTACTACAAACTCAACGCAAAGCACCGTTCGAGGAGAATTTTCATGGCAAATAAATGCCCAACACGGTATTAACGCACCACGGACGTGTTGATACCATTCAACTCATGGCAAATATAAACACCCAAAAGGTAAGTTCGATGATGTGTTCACCACTGGCAGTGACTGATGTCTCACTGAGGTTAAACGGTCATGAAGAACCCAGCCAAGACATTGTGTTCGACTTTGGGCACAATCAAATCGCGCGTGTGTATCATCGGCTGTTAAAATACCTGGACCGAGACCAAAACATTGACACAGGCTTGCTGATTTCCCAACAAGACTTTACTATGGTGAACCCAATTTATTATTTTCCTCTAGAGCATCTACACCTAACTTAGCAGTCCGTGGTGGGCATATACTTCAAAGCACGTATAGGACAAGCTGGTAACAATGAGTATAGATGCATTGATGTGATTCTTTCCGGAAAGACCCTGTTCTTGCAGCGCTTGAGTGGCCGAATGATGGTCATTAACGCGCCAGTAGAAAATTCATAGCTGAACCTGTAACGTTTTAAATAAAATGTCACATCTGTGTAAACTTGTCACGTTGAGTCGAGGTCAACTCAACAAACCGGAGTTAATTTGAAACTTTCCCGAGACAAGTTATCTGGGACTACCCCACTGATGTTGACACCGACGCAGGCACAACAATTTGAAGCAGCCATACGTTAACGCCGCGGGATAACTAATCATTTGTCAGCGGCCAGAGTTTCCGCGATGAAACATGACAGCGCAATATTTCCATTCCTCGCAGCCATTCTAACGTTGTTGGCGGCTGCGGCTCCTGAATTTGCAAAATCAGCTGCGTTAGGGGCCGTCGGAACTGCATCCTGGATGGCTTTGAAAAAGGCAGTTGGAGGCAGAGGGTCTCGAAAAAAAGAAAAAGGTCTTCGATTATCTATGCGTGGGAGTCAAAGGCTCGCAAGTGGAAGTGGTCTTCGGTTGTGGCGTCATCTTTGACGGCTTCAGTGTGTCCATTGACCAGTTTTGATTTACTAGCGATGACAAAATCAGTCAAGCATTTCCGATGTGTCTTTATGCGGGATGAACTTGCATCGATGATTCCCCGCACAAGGGAAACTGGATTTGTTAACCTTGATTCAACAACAGAATCTGGGACTCAATGGGTAGCATACGTGGTGACTCCCAAACATCTTTAATATTTCGACTCGTATGGGCTTAAACCACCACTTGAAGTTGTTGATTATTTACATAGTGGCACTGCCACTCAAAGACGACCGCTGTTTTATTCAACGCTGCAGTTGCAAACTCGAATGGACGGCCCCATATACGGACATCCTGTTGTTAAAGCGTAGCGTGCACTTGAGCGTTTACCAACCCCGAAAACGCCTTTTGATTTGACGACGAGTCGATGTGGATCTGACTAGGTTTGCCACCAAAGCGGATTTGACCGAGTTTACCAGTCGGTTTGTTGTTAACGTCGACCCGGTCGAGCTTGTGATTTTTGAAGATCAAACTGGAAAACTTAAAACATCAAACGTGGACATTCAAGATGTTGTTGTAAAGGTTCGAGGCGCTGTCGCGAGAAACCTTGCCGAAGTCAGTGAAATCGGGGAAATTAGAGACTCTCATATATCAGTAGCGCTTATCAAAAATTATATTGATGTAGCCGAGGCTGAGGTAAAACAATAAATGGATGCAAAAATCGCAAAGTTGCCGTCACCACGCGTAGTAACTGCGTTGAGTATATTGTTATGTATGATGTTTATATAATATTATAAATATTTTGGGAAATTATAAATGTTTCTTCGCTTTAATATTTGCTTGAATCTTAATGTTATCAGGAAAAACATGTTTAACTAGTGTCCTTGAATTAGGTTGTTTTGATCAATATGTTTTCTCAATTTGAAGGTCAAGGTTGAATTTTTGTTTACAAGTAAAATTCCATTAAGATGACACACATTCTAGAACATCCTGTCATGTGACCAATCTTTATATATACCATGTTTGGTGGACATTTATTCAGTTTTGACATTACCATCAGTCTTGTAAAGAGCTATTACAGTTGTGAAAATTCATTCCAAATTCTAAAAGAGGAATTATTTTAAATATTCATTGGATTATAACAGTGCTCATAAACTTTTGGATTTTGGATTTTAATTGATGATTTTGGAATTTAACTGAACTTATTCAGAGATTTTGGAATACTTCATTTTGACATCAGCACATCAAGATTACTAGTACATCAGGACTTTGGAGACCATTAGCACATCATAACATTCAAGGACACAGCCGTGAATTCGGAACATTCTATATTTAGGACTTGTGATTAGAACAATCATTCTTATTGGATTATTAGCATTTCAAAACACATTACTGTAAGTGACTTTTTTGATTTTTCATTTTAATTATCTAGTAATAAATTGCTTGTTGATTTTTACTTGATTTGATGGTTTCACTTTCTTTCTGTTACATTTTTCTTAGACCATAGAGTCGTAACAGAAATTGGGGACTCGTTCCGGGATCTGAATTTCTTTAAAGCATATTAGAGATATTAAATTTATCTTTGAAATTCATATTGATTTTGTCTCTGAATTTTTTTTTGTCTTTGGCAAAGATTTTTTAAATAGAGACATTTTTTTGTGTGAAACCAACAAGCATTTACAATGGCATCTAATGTTCAGAATTTCATTTCAAACCTACCCAGGAGGGGTTAGAGTGCATGAGAAAGGATGAGTTGTTCGAACTTGCCAGAAAATACAGTCTATCTGAGGCAAAAGTGTCATTGACAAAACAGGAGATAAAGATTATTTTGATTCAGTATTTAGTAGGAAAGGGAATTTTTGAAAATAGTGCTTTAAGTTTGAAGAGAAAGCCTGTATCTGGTTCTGACAGGAAATTTAGGGAATTAGAGTTAAAGAACCAGATGGATTTAGAGTTGGCAAAGCTTCAGATTCAGAGAGAGAGAGAGAAAGAAGAGAGGCAGATACAAATGCAGAAAGAAGAGAGGCAGATACAGATGGAGAGAGAGAAAGAAGAGAGGCAGGTGGAGAGAGAGAAAGAAGAGAGGCAGCTACAAATGCAGAAGGAAGAGAGGCAGATACAAATGCAGAAGGAAGAGAGGCAAATACAAATGCAGATGCAAAGAGAAGAAAGGGAAATGCAATTTAAATTAAGAGAATTAGAACTGGCAAACAGAGCACACTCCACTCCTTTAAACACAAGTTCAGGTTTTGATGTTACTAGATATATTAGGTTAGTACCCCCTTTTCAGGAAAAAGAAGTAGATAAATACTTTCTTCATTTCGAGAAAATAGCTGAAAACTTGAAATGGCCCAGAGAGCATTGGACTTTGTTATTACAAAGTGTACTAATTGGCAAAGCTCGTGAAGTCTACATTTCACTGTCAGTACAACAAAGCACTGATTATGATGTGGTTAGGGAGTACATCTTGAAAGCTTATGAGTTGGTACCAGAGGCATATCGACAAAGGTTTAGGAATTGTCGAAAAGAAACTGGACAAACTCATGTCGAATTTGCAAGGGATAAAGAACAACTATTTGATAGGTGGTGCTCAGCCAAGAAGTTGATCAAGCTTATGATAACCTCAGACAGCTCGTATTAATTGAAGAGTTCAAGAGGTGCATCCATAGTGATGTTAAAACCTATCTTGACGAGCAGAATGTGGAAACTTTGGAAACTGATGCTCGTATGGCTGATGATTATTCCTTGACTCACAAAATTTCATTTGGCAATAAGTCGTCCTCTCAGCAGTTTTCTGGTAAAAAACAATTTCAATCTCACTCGAGTACTTCCAAATTTCACAACAACACAACTGTTAGGAATCAAACATCTGATAAGACTGATCAGAAATCCTTATCTCTTCCTACGTGCACTTATTGTAAAACGAAAGGGCACGTTATTTCTGATTGCTTCAAGTTGAAAAATAAGCAACAGAGAAAAGACAGAGCTTTTCCAAATGCTCTTATTTCTACGAGGTCAAGGTCACGGTCTTGTATTGAAAGCAATACATTTGTTGGGTCAAACAAACCCCAGTCTGATTCTATTTTGGAGGCTTATGAACCATTCATGTCAGAAGGTTCTATATCACTTATTGGTGATTCTGCCAAGCCTATCCCAATTAAAATATTAAGGGACACTGGAGCTTCTCAGAGTCTTTTATTATCAGGTACTTTGCCTTTGTCTGAGGAGTCTTCCTCAAGTGAAAGTGTTCTTGTTCAGGGAGTAGAGTGCGGCTTTGTAAATGTTCCTCTTCATTGTGTAAATTTGGCATCAGACTTAGTTTCTGGACCTGTGACTGTTGGGGCAGTGACTTCTTTACCCATAGAGGGTGTTCATTTATTACTAGGCAATGACCTAGCTGGAGATAAGGTTGTGATTAATCCACTTGTAACTGACAAGCCTTGTTTGGATCAGAAAGTTGATCCTGTCGAAACTGAAATCCCTGATTTGTACCCTGCTTGTGCAGTTACTAGAGCTATGGCAAAAAGAGCTCTTGAGAGTGATGTTGATCAGGATATTATTCCTTTAGCTGACACATGTATTGGTCAGTCTTTTGATGAGGTCACTTTTTCCTCAGGTATTGATCAATCAAATGGTATTGATCACAGTGATCCTCTTTTGGCAACTCATTCTCTTTGTTCTAATCAGGATGACAAACCACAATCCCTTGTCGTTGAACAGGAGCAAGATCCCGAGATATCTTGTTTGTTTCAGAGGGCTATTAGTGAAACTGAAGCCACACAAGTTCCAGTGTGTTACTTTGTGAAAAATGGGGTCCTTATGAGGAAATGGAGACCACCTGATGTACCTGCTGGTGACGAGTGGTCAGTGAGCTATCAAATTGTTGTTCCTAAGTCATATCGACAGGAAATTCTTAATTTAGCCCATGAAACTCCTTTGGCTGGTCATTTAGGAGTCCGTAAGACTTATCACAAGATCTTGAATCATTTTTATTGGCCGAAACTCAAAAGTGATGTTTCTAAATACTGCAGATCTTGTCACACTTGTCAAATGGTAGGAAAACCCAATCAGAAGATACCTAAGGATCATCTGCAACCTATTCCTGCATTTGATGAACCATTTAGTAGAATAATGGTAGACTGTGTTGGTCCTTTACCTAAAACCAAGTCGAGCAACCAATACTTGCTGACCATCATGTGTGCATCTACAAGATTTCCAGAAGCAATTCCCCTGAGAAATATAAAAACTAAAACTATTGTGAAAGCTTTGGGGAAGTTTTTTACACTTGTTGGCCTTCCCAAATCTGTCCAGTCGGATCAAGGGTCAAATTTTATGTCTGGAATTTTCCAGCAAGTTATGCATGAATTAGGCATCCAACAGTTTAAATCTTCTGCCTATCACCCTGAAAGTCAAGGTGCTTTGGAAAGATTTCATCAAACTTTGAAGAATATGATTCGATCATATTGCTTTGATACAGAAAAGGATTGGGATGAGGGTGTTCATTTGTTGTTGTTTGCTGTTAGGGAATCAGTTCAAGAGTCGTTGGGTTTTAGTCCCTTTGAACTAGTTTTTGGTCATACTGTCCGTGGACCATTGAAATTATTGAAAGAGAAACTTCTTTCAAATGAAGATTCAAAGATTAATCTTCTTGATTATGTTTCTGATTTCAAATACAAGTTGCCAAAGGCCTGTGAGGTAGCAAGAACTAATCTTCACACTACTCAGTCAAATATGAAATTAAGGTATGACAGAAATTCACAGGAAAGGAGTTTTAAACCTGGTGACAAAGTTCTGGCTCTCTTTCCCATACCTCAGAATCCTCTTCAGGCTAAATTTTATGGTCCTTATACCGTGGAAAAGAAAGTAAATGACTTAAATTATATCATTAACACTCCTGGGAGACGGAAACAGAAACAACTTTGTCATATAAATATGTTAAAGGAATATTTTGACAGAGATAGCTCAGCTAATTATTTAGTTAATTTAGTTGTACCTGTCCCACACAGTGAAGATATCAACGATGGAGTACGATCAGACTATAGTGACTCTGGTATAACCAATCTTCGGAATTCAGAAATATTGAACAACCTAGACCAGAAACTTTCACATCTACAACAACAGGAAAGAAATGAACTAAAACAGCTATTACATGACTATGATCACTTGTTTCCTGATGTTCCAACACGAACAAGTAAAATTTATCATGACGTTGACATTGTAGATTCTGCGCCTGTGAAACAGCATCCTTATAGGATGAATCCTCTCAAACAGAACTATCTGAACAAAGAAATTCAGTATCTACTGGAGAATGATTTCATAAACCAAGTAAAAGTAACTGGAGTTCACCATGTATTATTGTTCCCAAGCCAGATAATACATTCCGTATGTGTACTGACTATAGAAAAGTCAACAGTGTCACCAAAACTGATTCATTTCCAATCCCAAGAATGGACGATTGCATTGATAAAATTGGAAATGCGGAATATGTCACCAAGTTTGACCTTTTAAAAGGATTCTGGCAAATTCCACTGACGGAAAGGGCAAAAGAAATTTCAGCATTTGCAACTCCAGATGGACTTTATCAATATAAAGTCATGCCGTTTGGAATGAAAAATTCACCTGCAACGTTTCAACGTCTGATGAACATGATAACATTTGGTCTTGATAATTGTGACGCTTATATCGATGACGTCATTATCTACAACAACACCTGCGAAGATCATTTGGAAACCATTCGAAAATTCTTTGATCGACTCAGCGATGCGAATCTGACAATTAATTTGAGCAAAAGTGAGTTTTGCCATGCTTGTGTCACATTTTTAGGACATATTGTGGGACAAGGTCAAGTTAAACCTATAGAAGCTAAGGTCAAAGCTATCTCTGAATTTCGAGTTCCAATTTGTAAAAAGCAACTGATGCGATTTCTAGGTATGGCTGGATATTATCGGAAATTTTGTTCCAATTTTTCCAAAATTGCTGAACCTTTGTAGAGTTTATTGAGTAAGAAAGCCAAATTTTATTGGTCTCTCAAGTGTCAGGAATCTTTTGGCAAGTTAAAGGCCATGCTTGAGAATGCACCAGTTCTTTCTGCACCAAATTTCAGCCAATCATTTAAATTATATGTTGATGCAAGTGATGTAGGGGTTGGTGGAGTATTGATTCAGGAAGACAAAAGTGGTGTGGATCACCCTGTGTGTTATTTTTCTAAAAAACTAAACAAGCACCAGAAAAATTATTCCACAATTGAGGAGGAATGTTTGGCTTTGATATTGGCTTTACAGCATTTTGAAGTGTATGTCACCTCAGCTCTTTCTCCAATTATTGTGTACAGTGATCACAATCCCCTTACTTTCATCAACAAAATGAAAGATAAAAATCGGAGATTGTTGAGATGGAGTTTGATATTGCAAGAATATAACATTGACATTAGACACATCAGGGGAAAAGACAATGTGATTGCAGATGCACTCTCACGTGCCTAGAAATGTAATATTGCTTGATGTAATTAAGTCCAGTATCATAAAACATGTTCTTATGTAATTTTGATTATTGTAGTATTAGATGTATATTCAAAAGAAAGCTTTATTATATAAATCTTTCTTTTTCTTTATGACGGGAGGTGTTATGTATGATGTTTATATAATATTATAAATATTTTGGGAAATTATAAATGTTTCTTCGCTTTAATATTTGCTTGAATCTTAATGTTATCAGGAAAAACATGTTTAACTAGTGTCCTTGAATTAGGTTGTTTTGATCAATATGTTTCTCAATTTGAAGGTCAAGGTTGAATTTTTGTTTGCAAGTAAAATTCCATTAAGATGACACACATTCTAGAACATTCTGTCATGTGACCAATCTTTATATATACCATGTTTGGTGGACATTTATTCAGTTTTGACATTACCATCAGTCTTGTAAAGAGCTATTACAGTTGTGAAAATTCATTCCAAATTCTAAGAGAGGAATTATTTTAAATATTCATTGGATTATAACAGTGCTCATAAACTTTTGGATTTTGGATTTTAATTGATGATTTTGGAATTTAACTGAACTTATTCAGAGATTTTGGAATACTTCATTTTGACATCAGCACATCAAGATTACTAGTACATCAGGACTTTGGAGACCATTAGCACATCATAACATTCAAGGACACAGCCGTGAATTCGGAACATTCTATATTTAGACTTGTGATTAGAACAATCATTCTTATTGGATTATTAGCATTTCAAAACACATTACTGTAAGTGACTTTTTTGATTTTTCATTTTAATTATCTAGTAATAAATTGCTTGTTGATTTTTACTTGATTTGTTGGTTTCACTTTCTTTCTGTTACATTTTTCTTAGACCATAGAGTCGTAACAATATGTGGAAAAATATTAACCAGTGAAGAAAAGGAAATAATTGACGAAGTAACCTTAGCAAATGGTCAACTTATTTTCGAAAATGTTGTGAATGGACTTGATAGACCTAAGCCTCACATATTAAAGGTACACGAGTCTGGATCATATTTATTCATCTTCTCTGGATATAGTGGTAAGTGTGTTAGTCGAATAGTAACGCGCACAGGTTAAGCGATACAACTGTTAGGAAACATTTTATATATACGGTATCATTATCATTAGTTGCCAGAGATGAGATTCAGTTCGAAGGACTCAACATCTATCCACGCGGGTACTTAGCCGTCTTTGGTTTTTGTTTTTAAGATTGGATTTATCCTTACATATAAGTGATGGATTCTTACCGCGGTGATGAGGTTGTGGAATTTACAGACGATGTATTAGACCGGTTGACAGCGGATGCTAAAATTGATGGTAATTTTCTTCCACTTGGCGATGAGTGGTGTTAACAAAGTCTCGTATACACTGAAATATAATCGTGTTAAGAATCAAATAGATATCGACGGTTGGGACCACCCTGATGTACCAATAGTAACTCGAGTCCAGATTGGTGTTATAGCATTAACACGTGAAAATGCCCGGTCACTGACTGCACCACCAGGGATGAAAACACTCA
The DNA here is from genome assembly GCA_029931535.1 of Margaritifera margaritifera. NCBI lineage: Eukaryota > Metazoa > Mollusca > Bivalvia > Unionida > Margaritiferidae > Margaritifera > Margaritifera margaritifera. The sequence goes on from JAQPZY010001009.1 coordinate 718,233, forward strand.
GGGATTATTTCATTAACAATAAAGTAATATTCACCGACAAAGCCACCCTGTTTACATTTCCAGTTAATCATGTTGGGCCAACATTGACTCAGCTAAGAAGAGAAAAACTCGACTATTATTCAACAAGGACGCACTTGTCAGTGTAACAGTTCTTGGGCGAAGACGAGTACAATCGTTTCAACACAAACCTAGGGCGCAATCAATATGATTCTAAGTGAACGTCGTGTCATACCCCCAGAAAGCACAATTGCCGGATATTTAAATATTCACAAGGAAGATATTTCCTATGATTGTATGGCAGTTGTACTAGTAAAAAAGGGTAATTAGTTGTATATGAATGCCAAGAAAACAAGCAGACCGTCCTCCGCAAACTATTGCGGAAAAAAACAACAACTGCATGGTTCCATTTCAGCAAAAGAAGTCCAAGAAATGTATGGAATCAGTTCAACCAGATTATATCAGATATGGAATGCTCTCAAATATTGCCCGGCTGTAAAAAAATAATCTGGTATAAACCAAACGATCTATAGCCAATAATTTATAGTATTAAGCCCATACAAATATATGGTATCGACAAGAAAGATCTACAGCATATAATTGATAGCATTAAGTCCATACAAATGTATGGTATCGACAAGAGAGATCTACAGCCCATAATTGAGAGTATTAGGTCACTAAAAAATCTGGTATCGACAAGAGAGATCTACAGCCCATAATTGATAGTATTAAGTCAATAAAAATATTTGGTATCGACAAGAAAGATCTACATCATATAATTGATAGCATTAAGTCCATACAAATGTATGGTATCGACAAGAGAGATATACAGCCCATAATTGAGAGTATTAGGTCACTAAAAAATCTGGTATTGACAAGAGAGATCTACAACCCATAATTGAGAGTATTAGGTCACTAAAAAATCTGGTATCGACAAGAGAGATCTACAGCCCATAATTGAGAGTATTAGGTCACTAAAAAAAATCTGGTATCGACAAAAAAGATCTACAGTCCATAATTGAGAGTATTAGGTCAATGAAGATATCTGATATTGACAAGAGAGATCTTCATCGCATAATTGATAGTCTCCGGATAATGATGGCTATATTCAGTGATCTAAAAAATAAAATATCAGAGCTGGATGAAAACATTGAAAAAATAGCTGAAACTGACGAAAATATTGCGCTGCCATTGCAGAAGTTCGTAACACTTACAATGGTTGCAGCAGTAACCGGATGTACCGCGAAGAGTGTAAATGTGACAAGGGTATTCCTGCCTTATTTCATCTATCACGTACTCATTGCCACTCTGACGAGAAAAATCACACATTCGCCCACTTTAGGCCAAAGCATAAACGATGTTTCCATTTTGTGGTACTGTCATCTGCTTCTTGCGTGAGACAGTCTCTGAGTAAATCAAAAACCGTATTCAAACAGTACGTGAATTTTCCTGTTTTTTTTTTTTTTTTTTTTGTACAGCTTACGTCACAAAAACGCACATGTCAAACCGGACAAATCCTTGCCCAACCAAGTAAGAAATAAATGTATGTATGTATGTATGTATGTATGTATGTATGTATGTATGTATGTATGTATGCGTGTATGTATGTATGTATGCGTGTATGTCAACATTTTAGAATATATTTGCACTCTTCCTGCTGCAAACTCATTTATACTCACACACATAGTAATTATATTCTTTGAAATGCTTTGAATGGTGCATTATTGATTAATCGTGTAATGAATGAGCTGTACTTTATGTCCTGTAAGTAAAGACGCCTTTCAGACGGGCACAGAATCAGCACACAAAATAACTTATATATATATATATATATATATATATATATATATATATATATATATACTGACAGTATCAGCACACAAAAAAACTTATATAGACACTGACAGTATCAGCACACACAATAACTTATATAGACACTGACAGTATCAGCACACGCAATAACTTATATAGGCACTGACAGAATCAGCACACACAATAACTTATATAGACACTGACAGTATCAGAACACACAATAACTTATATAGATACTGACAGTATCAGCACACACAATAACTTATATAGACACTGACAGTATCAGCACACACAATAACTTATATAGACACTGACAGTATATTTTGTCTGCTCTTTCTTATGAAGCATGCCTTGTAAGATTTTATGAGATTCAAAGATCCGGGTTGTCAACGAGTTCATACAATCAGTGGTACAATCACTCTTTTTCCAATATGACCATAACTGGTTCATAGGCTGACGGGTAAATTCATTGTACTCTTCCAAGTAAACAACCAGAAAAAGCGTAATTTGATCATACAGTTTTAACTAGCAGTCAAACAAAACTATTAGCCATTGTACAAGTACATACTGTAGAAAGGTATGTACATGTATATTCTCACATCTCAGGTGCGTATCAACGAATACCGTTTTGGGGGAGCGTAAACAAGTAGATCTGTGGGATGGAAACGTTGGTGGGGGCCCAGTCGGCGAAGTCCCCGGAAGCTCCTACATTGTAAGTGTTTCCAGGGCATTGTTTTAACCATCTATCTGTAAAGAAAACTTACCCTATAAAATGTTTAAATTGTTTCGCGCATTTGTTTTGGGGTTGGGGGTAGAGGAGGGGGACAGGACACCGACTAGACTCCCCTTTCCCCATACATGTATATACATAAGCGTCAGGTCTGGAGCGACACAGGCGGCCTCTATTGATGCCTCACATTTTTAGCAACTTATAAATGTACAGAATGACAGTCATTGATGAAAATGTACCTCCCTCCCTCAACCACGGAGAGACCGCCCCAATTATGAAAGTGATTTGAAGCCTTTGATACACGCCCTCCATATACATGGTACTCTGTCGTAGATACAAAATGATCTTGAAAGAAAAAGCTTGATAGACCATTCGTTGTTTGTAGCATCAATCCCAGATATGACACTAGAGCATGTTATCCTTGCATATGCATTGTTCAAATACACCAAGGAATACCGTAAAGTCAATATTATTGTCATAACTCCTAACATATGTCAAAAAACGCAAAACGCCATATTCTTTGCTTCATTGACTTTTTTGGTAGTATTTCGATTCTTACGTATCACATAAATGGCAATTATGAATAAGACTATGTCTCTCACACACTGTTGGTAATTTCTTAGCAACCTGACAAAATCATATATATCTTAAATAAGGCAATAACGCGACACATATGTTATGAGTTGTAAGCGATTAATTTCCTTAATTCCGACTTGTTTAATTGTTTAATGACACTTGTGTGCTGACTTTGCACCCTTTTCTCTTTCATTCAATAATGACGTGTGCCACTTTCCTATCTTCTTTTTATCTCCGAAATTTTCACTAGTGTATATCATTTAAGTGTCAATATATTCGCTGAGATGAATACTGATTGCCAAAGTTTCTTTCCGATTTAATGTACACAATTGATTCATTATGATTCTGTGTTTCGTCAAACCCAAGTGAAATTTATATTAGAATCTAGCTATATATACATCTATGTATGTATATCAGGGGAAAACTTGAAATCCAGTATTGTTTTAGGCCTTCGGTCGTACGTATACCGTAGGTATAGCTTCAATAAATGGCTTGTAACAATGCCAGATGGACTGATCATAGAATGATACAATGTTATACTTGACTCCTTTAACCAATGAGGTATCTCTTGACCAATAATTGTAAACCCGGTATTCAATATAATGTACATTGTTTAAAATACTAGAACAAACAATGCAAAGATCAAAAAAAAAAAAAGAAAAAAAAAAGAAATATATAAGGATGAAGGATAGCAACAAATATCATTATCTTTATAATCATTATCATCATCTAATTGATAATACACATTAAAAATATTCTAGTTTATCAATTAGTTCTAAATATTTAAGGGCATTACTAAGTCAAAGAAAGCCTCAAATAGGTCTACAGACGAGTTGAAGGATATATATATATATATATATATATATATATATATATATATATATATATATATAGAGAGAGAGAGAGAGAGAGAGAGAGAGAGATAATAGTCTCTACATTTTCATCCATGCATCCACACATTCATTCATCCCTCTATCCATCAGTTTATCTATATATCCATCCATCGATTCATTTATAGTTTAACAAAATCTATAATTTCATCAATCTCTCCATCTATCCTTCCGCCGTCCTTCAGCCTATTCATCAATCCATCTCGCCAAACATTTTCTAAATTGATGCAGTCGTTCCAATATCCATATCTACTGTGAATCGCTTGTCATCTCTGTCTGTCTCTTGATTTGATCAATGCATTGATATAAATATACGAAATTGATATAAAAATAAGTATAGAAGTAAAAAATGATATATAATTACATGGACATATAGACACGTGCATACATGCTAACAGTTAGCGACCTACCTGTCCCCAGTCCATGTGTCTGTTGCCGTCATGACCTCCGGTGAAATTCGCCATATCAACCAACTTTGGTGGCAAATTCCTGAAGGAACCACTATGGTCTCTATATGTTGATCTCCGTTCTTTTACTTTCCTTTCGCAAGACTCTAAAATGAAAGGTCTCATAATTATATAGAATTTCAGATTTATGTTTATTCACACATATATATCTTTTTAAATACACCAGTGTACAAAGAGTAAAGAAGTATTCATCAGTTAACAATTTAGTTCCGTAAATGCTATGCAAACTACTTAAGCATATCAATGTACGAAACATAAATACTTGTGAGCTCGGGTAGGCAATTTAAAACAGGTATTCAATGCTGTAATTGAGATCTGCATAGACCAGTCTCATCACGTTTTTGTGCACAGTGACAGGCATACGTTACAACCAAATGGCGATGACGGGGATAGGTTATTTAGATATTAGCATTTCCTGCTTGGCGTAACAGATTAGTGAATGAGTATATATATATATATATATATATATATATATATATATATATATATATATATATATATATACTGTACTTACACATAAATACACACATCCACATACCTATTAATACATGCATATCTACACTTACACATTATATATATATATATATATATATATATATATATATATATATACAAGCACTCCATGATCATACAAACACACACAAACATATATATATATATATATATATATATATATATATATATATATATATATATATATATATATATATATATAAACGAACTTGGTAATGCATGTCAGTGAAGTACCAGTTATACCTAGAGCTGGACTTATCGGCTAATCGGTTGATTACAGAAGATTAAGAACACTGGGAAGATCAGACTAAAAATTTGCCGTCATAGCAATAACAATATGCACAACATGAGAAATGCAATATTATATTTCCCATCTTCATAAAACTGCTTCTTTAAGTACATCCAATAATTTAGATATAAGTATATGGCACATCATAAAATATATATGCATTATGACTATATTTCATATTTAATATAATACTGATTACAATTTGAGAATTATCGGTCATATAGAATTGTATAAATGACCATTGCCATTCCCATGACACAACGTGGACCAGTATTTAAATGAAAATTCAGTGCAATGACTGATCAATAAAGATGTCTTTCAGGCGGAGATATCAGCAGCATACCAATAATTTACATACACACTGACAAATAGAACCTTTCATTGATATATGATTTATAAGACTTTCTTGAGATTCAAAAACTGTTTGGGTTGCCAAAGAGGTAATCAGTGATAAAATAACTTATTTTCCAGTATGACCATATGGTCCATAGACTGACGGGTAATTTGGCCATAGCGTTCAAGGTAAATAATAAGCAGAAGCGTACATTGAAAATGCTGATTCAAATAACAATCAAAGGAAACTATTAGCCATTGTGAGTACGCGCATACTGTACAAATATGTGCACATGTATATTATCACATCTTCTTCCGGTCAATAATTCATCTCAATAGCTTTCTGTCTTTATATATATATATATATATATATATATATATATATATATATATATATATATATATATATATATATACAATCTCAAAAACGTATCAATAAGACCAGTGGTGCAAATAGATTTTAACTCCTACCGGCACGGTACCGACCCTCAGACGACTCCTACCGGTACCGCCACCACCACCACGTCTTTCGCGAAAATGGCTTTTATAGACAGATGGCCTTTTCGTAGAGGGTCATCTAACAGGGCAAGCAAACAGATGAAATATGTATGTATGTATGTATGTATGTATGTATGTATGTATGTATGTATGTATGTATGTATGTATGTATGTATGTATGCATGTATGTATGTATGTATGTTGTTTAATTGCAATTCAGCACAATCCTGGTTATACACATCAATGCAAGCCATGGGTGATAATCCACTACCGCTCCTTTGTCACCCTCGGCCGCCTGTGTGCAGAGATCATCGTTTCTCACGAACGTGCATAAACCTGCTTAACCAGTCACTGCTAGCGCGAGTAAATTGTCTCGCCATTGTGACCCCAAAATGACCTTTCAAGCTGTTTGAATGAGCGAATAAAAGTTTCTCTTCCAAACACAGTCATTTATCGATCGGTAAAACGGGCACTTTCGTTCATGTTTAGAAGATTGTTACATTGTATTGATGATGATGTATTTATATTGATTTATATTACTCATGAAAAACGAGAAAATCTCAGCACAGGCAGCCACAGATGATAAAGGAGCGTAACGGATTATCGCCCGTGGCTTGCGACGATGGGTTATGTAGTGCCAGCAAGTTTAGGTATCACAAAAAAGACACACAAAACATAGATAAAGCCCCCCAAAAGAGCAAACCCCTACAATACAAAATCAATTTGTTACTTTCAAAAGCCCAGTACCTTTTTAGTTGGAGCATCATCATGGGACATATATAAGGGCAAAAAGACTGCCTCCATATGTCACCTCTTACATTCTTAAGGACGCATAGGGACTATTCTACATCCCGAGTCCGCGGGGGCAAGATACGAAGAATGGAAAGAGAACAAGAATTAACATGGGAAGGATTTAGCAGTATATATAATTATAAGTATAAAGAAAATATGTGATTGGTTTTGGTCTATTGTTTTACTTAATACAATCAACTTGGAATTCGCAATATGTAAATCATAAAATATAACTAACCGATCGTTATATACAGGAGTTATAGTCATCTATAATAAAATCCAGTGAAAGTGACTCCATTTACCGGATGGCCGATATTCACGGATTTTAATATTTCAAAATGCAAAATATATTGCATGAAACATGTGAGGAGTTGCATGTGCACATAATACACACAAATATGATAGCAATAGCTGCAATTACTGTTAAAACATATCACTTATGTTACTTATGTTACTTAAACATTACCATATATATATATATATATATATATATATATATATATATATATATATATATATATATATATATAACAACTATTTAGTGCAAACGTTTATGGGTCAAACACAGTGCTTAGAAGCACGCTCTAAAGCTGCTTTCACCCCCATAAAAGAACCAACCAAAAAACAAAACAAACAACAACTCAAATAGCCAAGAAGCAACAAAATAGTTTTAAACTAATATGACGATCGTGTACTTGGTAGCTCATAACCGCAGGGTCTGTAGATAGCGGTGTTCTGAAGTCCTGGACTTGTAATTCTCCCCATCGGACCCAATCGATACATTCGTCATAAGTCCGTCGGACCTCACACTTTTCCAAGAAAGGAAAATTAAAAGCATTCCTCTGCAGTCGCAAAGATGTTTCCTCAAAACGTGTAAAATGTCAACAAAGATATATGCACAATTCTGTTCGAATCAATATTACTCGAAGCCTACTTGCGTTTTGTTGTGTACCTAACAGTCGCTCTGGGACATCTTGTATGAGCAGTGCTATTTTTACCTCTGATTTCGAGCACCCGTCCACAAAAGTATCAAAGCTGCAATGCCTAAAGTCTAGTCTCGTTCAAGGAGATTTCACATTATTATTTGGAAACAGAATTTCAAAATCTTCCGCATGCAGCCTCGTTCAGCGAGACTTGAGATGTCTGTTGAAATGGTTAGCTAAAAGATGTGTTCACGCATATTTTGTGTCTGGTCCTCTACCATGAGGCTGAATTAGCCGATAACTACAACATTAAAACGCGAACCGACCTGAGCACATGGTTCCAATCCAATAGACATGACAGATGAGTCATGAGTTTAATTAACTTTGGCGTCTCATCCAGCAGCAAATCCGAAAAGCCGCAGGAACCCACCACCCCCCCCCACCCCCAAAAAAAAAAAAAAAAAAAAAAAAAACAAACAAACAAACAAAAAAACAAAACATAAAGAAGAAAATGGACCCCCAACAAATAGGAATAAGCCAAACAAGGATGCAAAGTAATACGATCACCATATTCGCACATTTAAAAAACACTGGAAAAAAGTGGCTGTGGGTCAAATATGATGAAGAGACAGGAAAACTGCTGTGTTCAACCTGTTTGAAGTTTCCTGATTTTGCTCATTCGTCAAGCGCTCCTTATCGTTGTGCAGTCTCCTTACAGGTTGACCCAATTCATGCTCATCCAAGAAGCAAAGCACATTTGGCGTGTGTAAGACAGCAGTTGGCATAATCTTCTGATGCAGACCGTAATTTTGTTGCAGCAGATGCCCCAATCATTAAAGCCATGACTAAACTAAACTGAACAGAAAGCAGAGAGATATTATGTTTTATCTGTGCATTACTGGCTATTGTGTTAGAAAAGCAGGAAAATATTTCTTGAGTTTGAACTTTTCTGTACTGTGTAGGAAAATATTTGCCAGTTTAGGTGAAAATTATATAAATTCTCTTGGATGGACTGACTTCATTGTATGTATTGCTGACTCCCTTCTGGATTCAATCAAACGTAAAAGGTGCAAATTTCATCAGCATTTTAACTGATGGATCAACATACAGAGCTATTCTGGAACAAGAAGTCGTTTAACTACGCTATTGTTCACCACCTGAAAAATAGCCCTTATAAGATTAGTGGGGACTTAGTCGCTAACGTCAGCAAATGCAGATGGTATATTTACTGGAATAAAAATGTTGTGTCAAAAGTTCACATTGAGTTTGAAAATCTAAAACTTAACACTGAACTTCAGTCTGAAAACAAGACGTCTCTAATATGTGCCAATTGAGATGGGGCCAAAGTCACTCTAGGAAAAACCCCAGATGTTAAAACCAATATACAATATGTAATTATTTCTGCAGTAGGAATGCACTGAGCTGCTCATACGCTTGAACTAGCTCTCCGTGATACTAACAAGTCATGCATGAATAACTTCAAGGATACAATAAGATTGGTGTTTGACTTTTGCAATTTCTCTCCAAAATGGAGAAGGGAGCTGAGTGAAATTGCGCATGTACTTGAGCGGAAACTTCCTCACTTCTAAAGTTCAACAAGCACGATGGTTGTCTAGCAAGGAACGTGCTCTAAAAGCTGCATAAAAAAAATATAAAAAACCCACTAAACTCTAAATGTTTATTTGCAGCATGACGTTACTGCAGGGAACAAAGCAGACGATGCTAATTGTGCAAGTGGCTACCACACAATTCTGACTTCAGTCAAGTTTCTTTCATGGGTGTATTTCCTATTAGATTACATGCCAATAGTGGTAAAGCTATGAAGTCAATTTAAGTTAGATGATCTGCTTGTTATTGAGTTGCCAGAACAGATTGTGCCTTGTTACATTGGCAGCATTGAAAACACAGCCAGGTAAACGCACGCTAATTTTCCTTCAGTACTATGACCCTGCAATCAAGACAATCAATGATATAAGTATCACTGGTCCTACACCTAAAAGGGTCTATTGCCTGATAACTGACAATTCCATCACATACATAAAGGAGTGGTTCAAGTATCGTAGCACATCCCCAACGAAAGAGCTCCAAGTGTTCAATTTCCGTTCATGGCCACTTGCCAATTTGAAACTTCATACTTTTGGGAATGAGGAGCTGAAATCCCCGTAGACTGGAACTGTAGTCAGTGAATATTTCACACAGGAAAAGACAAACACAATCCTGGACATAGACTGGTTATCTCTGAAACTGCATCTACGACCCATGAGAGCCAATCAACTCATAACAATGTATAGTCTTCTCCTTAAAGAGACATGTTTTGGGGGCCTGCTATAGCGACATGCGTCGAGTATTTGTTTATTATTTGTACCCTCCAGCAGTGCATGTGAGAAGGGATTTTCAAATGCTAACAGTATTAAAACCACTCTGGGAACTAGACTGAAGAAAGAATTTATATCACCAACTATTGATCATGTCACAGGACTCAGATATAACTTCAGGCGGATGTGCCAGTAGTAAAGTGGTTGCTTTCGTCACTTGACCCACTTATACACTGGTTCAAGGCAGATCATTGATAGGCTGGTTGGTTGTTATGGGTGAAACGCCATGTTTCAGCACATGATAGGCTATACATGGTGGCCAGTATATTTGGATCCTTGATAGGGACATACTGGAAGAATCTGGAGAGTGAATAAACAGACTTTGAGACTACTGCAGTATATGTATAGAATATGTAGATGTCTGAATTTTTATCATGTTAAGCATTTGGTTTGACTTCAGTTTGATGTATCCAATGTCACAGCGACAACAAAGGCCATTATGGTCTGCTGGACATTTTATTAAGATAACTAAAGACAGAAAACCACATTGTTTAGAATTACATACGTTATTTATTAAATCTCAAACATGTAAATGTGCTTTTCTATTGAATTTGATGTTCCTCAAAGCAATTCGGCCCAGCTCAGATCTGTTAATATGTATGTCGGACCTGGTTCCCTCAGAAGGTGACATGTCCTGGTTCAGCCTCTCATAGAGACTATTTTCAAGCCCTGTAATCATTTAAAACCATTGTGTGACCACCATAATTCGTCCGGATCGTCTAGTTCAGCTTGTTTATATTTTAGGAAAGCCTTTTGCTGTGGATTAAATATTATTTATTTCAATTTCGTGGAGGTCTCTTAAAAACGAAACTCCAGTTTTTCATTGGTTGTAAAAATGCACTGTATTTGGTGATTGGTGTGGTTTTAGATAACACACTTTTTGTGGTAAACATGTTTTCGATCGGGCATAAATCATATGGAGGTCACACTTGGACACTGAGTGAATGTGCTGTACGCTTTTATTTTGTTGTTGCCAACACTCGGGGTAATACTTGACTGACTGTGTATAGTTGGACGTGCCACATTGACCTTTCTCCGGTTTGTTTACACGTGTATGACAACATACTGGAAATCACCCAATCTTCTTTAGAGGTTATATCGTCCGAATTTGGCAATAGTTTATTTAAAGAATATGTTAAACTACTAAACTTTACATCGTTTTCCAATGAAACCGGATAGATACCAAATATTCCTATTGTTTTAAAACAATTTCGAATAATGGAAATGATACCATATTTTCTATTTTGTTTTGACTAATATACATACTTTTGAAAGAGTAATATTAATGAACTAGTTCCGTTATAGCGACGAGTATATAATAGTCCCGTCTTAGCTCGAGTCTATAACACATCTGTAAATAACATCTAGGCTAATCTGCAGCTATCTCAGCTGATTTTGTTTTCTAAGTGGTTTGGTTTGGTGCTGTACGGCACAGCAACACAAGTAGGTTATTTAGTGTCCAGGCAATTGGAATAAAGTGCCCTGCCCAAGGACACACGACGGTAGCTGAACCAGGCTGGTCCGATGGTAGGATCCGAACACGCACCCTTTCGGTCATGAGTCCGGCACGCTAAACTCTGAGCCACATTTCTCAGTGGGTATGAGTTAGTTTCAAACATTTCGACCTATTGTTTAAACACTTTATTGCAGATAAGTAATTACTCTTTAATTTTGAAAAACAATCTTTGTCTGCTTGGGTACCGGAAAGTCGGACTACTGATCTCTGGTGGCAGTGTATATGAACCAAAAGAATATTTACACATACACAGATAACTAAAAGTAGTAGTTTATGTGTCACAGTTGATAATTTTTGGCAATGCATTTAAAATAGATCACATTTTTTTCGACGCACGAACTTTCAAATAAACGTTCATCAAAGAGAAAAGACAAACGCAGAAGGCTTTATATTTTTTGTTTTGTAAATATATATATGTCAGTATCAAAAGGCCATATTTTGTGCATATATATATATATATATATTGTTACCACTCTATGGCCTACAATTATGTAACAGAAAGAAAGTGAAACCAACAAAATCAAGTAAAAATCAGCAAGCAATTTATTTCTAGACAACTAAAGTGAAAATTCAAAAGACACTTACAATAACGTGAATTAAAGTCCAGATAGTCCTAAGTGTCCTAATCACACGTCCACCCACAAATATATAATGTTCCGAATGAATTCCAATACCTTTGAATGTCCTGATGTACCACAAGTCTTGAATGTCCTAATGTACCACAATGATGTAATCCGGAACTTTTTGAATGAATTCACATAATTCCAAAAAGTCCTAAAATCTATGAGCACTTTATCATTCAAATGAATATTGTAAATAAATGAGTCCTCTCAAATTGTATTTGATTTCAACAACACAACTAAAATAGATTCCTTACAGACTGATCTTTTAGAATCGAAATTCTAGAATATGAATGAATTTGCTTACCAAAATCTCTATATAAATACACATGCCTACATGACCTATATCACGTCACAATATGAGTAATTCTAGTGGAAAATTACTTTTTGTACCTGACTTTTGTCACAACAAGACATGGAAATAACAGTCGAGATGCTAACAAACTGGCCTTGAACTCAAATGCTATGTAAACATGTTGTTTACAAAATGACCATAATCTGACTAAAGTACAACTTACAATCATGGACACATATTATAAATTTAATATACATAACACCTCCCCTCATAAAGAAAAAGAAATATATATATACATTAACCGCGTGACACCTGGTGGTCGGTTTTATAAATAGCGTAATTTTAAAGGGCTAGTTCAGATTTAACAAGTCACTACTATTTCCAACGAATCACAGTGTAGTTTTTAAAATAGTAAAAACTGTAAATATGTGTGTCAAGATATACCAGGATAAGACAATGTCATACCGGACAATTTGAAATGAAAGTACAACAAGAAAGATTGTATCTTGTGTAAAGGTCGCAAGTAAAATCGGGGCAGTAATTTTTAAACCTAAGTGATGCTTTTACTTTTTGTTGGTCCAAGTATAGGCTCGTATATAATCAATAAATATCTTATTCAGATCATATTATGCTAGCTCAAGAATGAGTGGATGAATGGATGAGTGAATTCAGTCATATTTTGATTCACTTATTCATTCTCCACCTATACATGTATCTGTCTGTCTGCTATTTTGTATGTATGTATGTATGTATGTATGTATGTATGTATGTATGTATGTATGTATGTATGTATGTATGTTTATTAATGACATTGAAGAAGAATTTATTAACAGTGGTGTTCAAGGTGCTGATTTATGTATGCTACAACTGTTTATGATTTTATACGCAGATGATCTAGTAATACTTTCAGAGACACAACAGGGTCTGCAAAAGGGACTAAGTGCTTTGAATACATATTGTGATAAGTGGCACCTTAAAGTTATTACAAACAAAACAAAAATTATGATGGTCCGCAAGGGAGGAAGAATAGCAGATGATTTTTCATTCAGCTATACAGGCTTACAATTAGAGGTTATTAATAAATTCATATTTCTTGAAATTGTTTATACAACAGGGAGATCTTTCACACTTGCTCAACAAACTGTAAGTGCTCAAGCATCAAAAGCATTATTTGCAATGGATGAACATTTATACAAGTTCGGAAATGTGCGCCCAAAGGTAAGGTGTGAAATTTTTGACACACTAATTTCACCAATTCTTGATTATGGATCAGAAGTATGGGGATTCATTGAAGGAAATGCTGTTGAACGGTTGCACTTAAATTTTTGCAAAAATCTTCTTGGGGTTAAAAAATCGACCCAAAACTATTTTGTAAATGGTGAATTTGGGAGGACCTTACAGATCAATAGATATTACCGCATCTTGAAATACTGGACTGAGATAATCTCTTCAGATAATAGAAAATATATATCGGTAGTATATAATATAATGCTTACTGGAATAGAAAACCGTCCTGGAAAGAAAAATTGGGCATTGTTAATCCGGAATTTAGTAAATAGTCTGGGTCTGGGGGAAGTCTGGATAAATCAAGCTGTTGGGAATATAAATGTTTTCTTATCCTTGGTTAAACAACGGCTATCTGACCAGTTTATTCAAAACTGGCAATCAAAAATCAGAGAATCATCGAGAGCTAGATTATATAGAAATTTGTCACAAAATTTTGGTTATAAGAAGTATTTAGATATAGTAACAGTGACAACATTTAGAAAATCCCTTTCAAAAATAAGAATGTCTGCCCATACTTTACATGTTGAATCAGGGAGATGAAATAGACCACATTGCACCCCACTAAATCAAAGAATTTGTATTTTTTGCAACGTGCTAGAAGATGAGTATCACTTTGTTTTAGAATGTCAATGTTATTTGCCGCTAAGAAAGAAGTATATAAACTCTTATTTTTGGAAAGGACCAAGTATGTTGAAATTTATTAAATTACTCAGTTCCACTAAAACTACCGAGGTTAGAAATCTGGGAAATTATATTCATAAAGCACTAATTGGACGTAATAATCTGATGAATGCGACTTAAAATTACATGATTTAATTAGTTCGTTATTAGTTTTTTTTTTTTTCTCTTCGTCTCATCTCCATTTCATTGATTAATACATGCATTACTATCTCTCATATTTCACGTATAATGTTCTTATAATACTAATAAGAAAAGCATTGTGAATACTACTTATATATTGATAATACTTTTTATGTCTTCTCTTGAAGGAGCTTGTATTTAAGCGCGCGCGTGTGATTCAACAAACATTGTCTGGAGTAGTTGACAGGTCACACATCAACGTGTTTTATTCTTACTTCATATCATACATTATGTAAACATGAATGCAGGTATGTATGTTTATGTGCGTGCCTATCTCACTTTCTCGGTGAATATGTATGTATGAGCATATACGTGTGTAGGGTTATGTAAACGTGTGTATAGGTATATGTATATAAACAGTGATCTCCCCAGAAATGTTGGATAGCATCGGGGTACGCGTGTTTGGGTCATACAATGTTTTACAAAGCGCGCGTTAACGTCACAAAAGTGAAACAAATTAATATCAATGAAATAAAAAGAAGTGCATATATTTACATAGTATTTTTTATTTACCTATGTTATAACAGTAACAACAATGCATAGCTCATTTATTTCTTAATTTAAATAAATGATATTCATCTTTTCTTCTTTTCACCATATAAACTGAGTGCAACATCACAATTAAAATCTTTTAAGGGTTGTCCTTCAGTACTGATTGTCATCAGGTAGTTCAGTACCCTCTGTGTCAACCTGTTCCTTAAAACACTCTTAATTCTATTCATCGAGGAGAATGACCTTTCACAATCTGAAAAAATGGAACATAAAATGTATTAATGGATGTACAAAAGAGAGACAAGTATACCTGAATCCTAATTAAGTTAGTTACCAAGGAAAAATTCTTCAGGAATCAAGACAGTGGTGTGTTTTACAATGATCATCACATAATAAGATAATACATATTCCTTTCAATTAGGAACAATATATCAGTGTTTGTTATTTTTAAGCTAAAATATTGTTCAAATTTAAAACTTTTATTTACCTTCTGTTGAGGTAAAACTGGAAGATAAAGATTGTTCCGTTTATTACTTAGATAGAGAGAAAAGAGAAATGAGAAATTAATAGGGCAGCACTCACTTAAGTTAGCAATATGGAAAACTTACCATCCGATCCAGCAATTTCCACCCAAGGGAATAACGTCTTCCATTCATTATTAAATCCCGTCCTTCGTTTCTTGATATCATTCTTTTTGGAAATCATGCTGGCGCTATCGGAATCAGAATCACTGCCACTATTCGTGACGCCAATTTCTGATTGTCGTAACCAGGCCAACATGGGGCTAACCGGGCGCTGGGTAATTTTTCGTTTCTTGGAAGGTGGTGTGTTCATTGTTCACAATAATTTTTAATGTAATCGGTGTAACTGCTTTGGCTGTTAATGAAAACGATTGACATATACATAACACACTACCAGTAGAATCCATTGTTGCTGGCCAATCACGTGACTAGGTGCAGACGAAACCCTCACCAAAGGTCGCGCATCGGCGGTCACGCAAGCCAGATACAAAGGATATTGGTTAAGTGAGTGAGCAATTATCCTGGATTATCTTTATAAAATACCCCAGAAGAGGTAAGAACAGGTGTCATTTGAGTGGAGCTTTGAATTAGGTAACAGGATGTTTGTTTAACAGATTAATTTTATAAGGGTAGTGGCAAACATCAAAAGCGTAGCGGCACAAGAGCATAGCGTAGCGGCAGGTTCTAAGCGTCGGGGGTTATCGGAGTTTGAAACGATAGCGTAGTGGGCCCGCTACGGTAAAAGGCCCTCGGGAGAACACTGATAAATATATAATGTGCACGTGGATATATGCATGTATGAGTGTGCTTGGGAATGTGGGTATGCATACGTAAGTATATATCTTAGTAGGCGGCCCGGAACCCAAGAAATAGTCACGGAAGAACCAACTACATATGGAGAGGTAATAGAGGCGCTAACCAAGACAAACATTAAAAGCAGTCAAATAGAAGCCCTGACGTACGAGGGAAACGGGATTTATATCATACACCCGAAAGAAAAGGAGAAACTATGGTTTGGCAGTGAACTAAGGATTGGAAACAAAACTGCGACAGTAAGAGAGGCAAAGGACATAGAGAGAGAAATAAAAACCAAATATGTGGACATATACATCTCAGGGGTACCATTCGAAATACCACTCAAGGACACAATAGAAAGAATGGAAGAGAAATTCAATATAAAAGTTAACAACAGCAAGATGGAGACATATAAGGAATACCCCATGATTCAAACAGGTCAACGAATTTTTACCGTAGAGAAAGGAACGGAAGAAAAGATAACACCATCCTTTTATGTCCACGGCTTTCGAGCAAAGTCGTGGTATATAGGATGTATACATCACAGAAAATGCTTCCTATGTGGAGAAAAAGGGCACAGCCCTAAGAAGTGCCCAGCACAAAAAGAAACACACCAACAACATCAACAACAACAGCAACATCAACAACCTCAAATGGAAACAGAAACATCACATTTAGAGACATATACGAGTGAAATAACAATTTTCCCCAAGAACAAGAACAATGAAACAGTACAGGAAAACAAGAACCAGGAAGTGAAAATTACCTTAGCACCCCATACATCAGACCTCTCACCGGGAAAGATTAATATGATAAATGCGCAAAGGAGAGAGAGAGCAAACGCAAGACAAACAACCTTCCCTAGAAAAAACACAACTATCAAAGAAAACACAAAAGAAATAAAGGAACAGGACAAAGACCAGGAAACAACACAGTTAGAAGTACCAATTAAAGAGCCTGGGAAAGGAAGACACAATAGACAAAAAATACAAAGGAAGGAGAAAAAACTTGAAAGACGAAAGAGTGATAAACTAGAACCACAAAAGGAAGAAACAGAGTACTATAGTGGTTATACCTTTAACTACTCAACAGATGAGGAGATAACGCCAAGAAAGAGTCAACATAACCAGCCAAAACGGAAAAACATCTCTCCTCTACAACATACAGGAAAGAAATGATGGGTGAGTGGGCTCTCAGGTCGGCTTGACATGCCTCCCCCTAGTGGGGGGCATACTGGAAGCTCATCTCCCACAGTGAAAAAAAAAAAAAAAAAAAAAAAAAAAAAAATAATAATAATAAAATCACTTAACAAAATTGAATAACAAATGCATAACCAATAACTAATAATAATAATAAAAACTACTACCATAATAACATAAAACTAACAAGAATAATACCAATTGTAATCTCTTAAAAAAAAACTAACAGCAATACACGCACATACACGTATATACAAAATAAATAACTCCAACCAAATGGAACGATAGCCAAATAAAACGTAAATATATCTAAACAGAAAACACAAACATATAAAATAAACCAAACTTCAAAAATATAATCTTAAAAAACAAAATAGGAAACTCAAATTTTTTAATCAAACTTAGACCCCTTGGCAAGGGTCAAATAAAAGCGACAACTCACTAGGGGAGGAAGGAAAGGAAACTCGCCCAACAGGAAATACCTGGAGGGAGAGGAGTACGGAACTGAATCCCCAAGAACAAGAAAACTTGGAAACTAGGCATAGAAAAAGATGAACCTCACATTAAAACTAGATTGGAAATTTAAACAATTATCTCCTGTTTAGAATAACTAATTGATAAATAAATAAATAAATAAAGTATATGAGGGGGCATTTTCCAGTTCTAATCAGCCATATATGCTGAGATGGACGAGAAAATGCCCACAAAAAAAAAAAAAAAAATATATATCTTAGTATTTATCGAATGTTTGTAAATTCGATATACTTGCTTTTCTTTATGTATTAAACGTGTCACCATCAATGTTTGTAACAAACTTAAATATATGTATATACTTGGCCAATTGGCTAAATGCAAATAAAGTTCTCATATATGTATGTATGTATCCTTATAGGGATCATACACTGATTGCTATGTTTGGACCGTTAGCCGGCGCACGAGGGAAGAGTCTGAACTTAAGAGCGTTGTCGGTTATTCTTGCATGATCAGTAATCGTAATTA
The DNA here is from genome assembly GCA_029931535.1 of Margaritifera margaritifera. Taxonomy (NCBI): domain Eukaryota; kingdom Metazoa; phylum Mollusca; class Bivalvia; order Unionida; family Margaritiferidae; genus Margaritifera; species Margaritifera margaritifera. Next base: position 737,013 of record JAQPZY010001009.1, read on the forward strand.
GTAATTTTCATAAATTACTACCAAAACATAACTCGCCAGATTATGAGTTTTACCGCACTGTTGACATAAGAATTAGGTTACTAAAGAATCAGGTCACTAAAGTGTTAAATATCCTTTGTACAGGGCAAGTTACTAGTCAGACCAGACTTGCAGTATACTTGCTGCGGAGAATGTAAACGTGGCAAAGGCATTCTTGCCTTATATCAGCTATAACATACTACTGACCCTCTGACGACAAAATCACACATTCGCCCACTTTCGGCCTAAACATCAACGCCGCGTGAGACTGCTCCGTAGTCAACATAAGTGAAACCCAAACAGTACGCGAACACAGTACACAAAAGCGCTCACCTCAAACCAGCCAAAACCTGTCCAATCAAGTATATAGGTATGACCGATTCTCTGTATTTCCTCTTTAAATGAGATTACATTCAGTCATGTTCAATATTATATAATAGCAAAAGAAAACTTATGGTGACATTAATGAATATAAAGCACACTAATTATGTCAATACACATATAAAGGTAAAATGTTTGTCATTAGATCTCCACAATAAAATTTAAAATTGTATTGTTTAGCCTCAAGTTAATTTATATGATTTTGCATCCGTTAGTTGATACGAGCGAGTGGAATACCAGATATATCGTTGGATGGGGAAACAGAAAGGATATTGAAAGATAAATCGAAGCTTCTCTTTCAATACCATTTGAGTTCCCAACCCTACGATATAATTGGTATTACAAGCGAGAATATTGTCTAAATCATCTATTGTGCAATTGCAGGTTTTTTTCTTCTCCGATTTATATATAAACAGCTCTCTTTTTGCACCCGGGTAACCCATATTTCCCTTACGTGCCTCATTCCCAGCACGGTTTCTTTCCTCTATTAGTACTGTATCACCTATCAAGATACATCAAGCCAATTAATTTCAAGTGCTCACGTGATTATACTCTTATCTCTTCCAAATCATCAACATTGAAATTTGTACATGTACACGGGACAGTGCTGTGATGTTATTTGAACAAGACTAGTCAACATTATTTAGTCACACGTTGTGGACCATTTTTAAGGCACGGAGGGAGGTGAAGACATTCTCAATAGTTTAGGCTCTTCTTAAATGGAAATGCACGCCGTCTATAAGAAAGATTTTTGGAAAGGTTAACGTATAAATTTGGTTGCGTATTGATAACATTCTTTTGCTGAAGGAACATTGACTTGAAAAAGTAAAACTTTCTAACAGTCCCGTCTAAAAGGACTAGGGACTCTAGATCACTGTAATGGCCTCAGAAAATGTCCAAAATGTATTTTCTTTACTTTAAAAGCTGTTTTATTTATTTTGTATAGACATACCTTTGTCTTTAATAATACGTTTTATTTTTCATATTTATCGCGTGTGATGACGTCATCGGCATCCGCGCGTGGGGCGGAAAATGTGAAACATTCGTCTGACTATAATGTATTTATATATATTAAACTATTCCCGCAGTCATGAAACAACGGGAAACTTTCAAGACGTTTCCCTTATTAGATAAGTTGTAATCTCAGAAAATTTTATGTTGTTTCACTTATGTGGGATACGGTAATTTTAAAGAAAATGGTTAGATACTATGGCAGGCAACAGTGACGTTTTTATCGCAGCAGCAGTTTACAAGGTATGTAACTTTCATTTTACAAATATTATGTCACAATAAAGGAGTAAAGTATGAAATTAAATGCAGTTTTGCTTTATCAGACACATATATTCTTTAGAAATTAAGGAAAATCTTCACAGTTGAAATATTTCCAGGCGGTGTTGATTTGCAGACGAGGAGTTTAATGAAGAAATAACCAAATCCAGCTTGGTTTATAAAATATTTGTATCAGACTGGTATTTTGGACCAATATTTCTCTATAAGAGCATTATATACAGTGGTATGCAATACTGTGAAACTTTTGTTAATTCGTTTTGAATTTTTGGTTAAAAAAATTCCAATCATAGAATTCGATTGAGGATCTATGCAGTTTCCGTACGGAACCAGTCATGCCTACCTCACGTTCATCACTTATGGAAGACTCAATGTAGTACAATTTGAAATAGCAGAATAAATAATTAACATTCAATATAAGGTACATTTTGTCTCATCAATTAATAAAGATAATCCATGAGAATTAACGACAGTGCGGTAACTGGTGCCAGATTCTCTAGGGGACTCTAGTTCCAAACTCACTATGTTTATAACTGGAATGGTTAGTGAGGAAACGCACTATGAAAAGAGTATTTATATTGATTTGCAAACATGCATAAACCATATCTTATATAAACAGTCTGCTAAACGCCATAAATATTTAATAGAAAGATAATCCTGGTGGCTGCTACAGAATACAAAAAACTTTATATAACTCATATAAATACAAATCACGTATACATAGTTTCGTGGTCCAATGGTAAAATGTCCGCTTACATGCAGAGCCGACCTGGGTACGATTCCCAGAAAGTAGAAATTTATTTTTTCTTCTTCGTTCCACTTAGTACAGATAGTAATCCGTAATAACTTTATTTTCCACGTTGATATGAAAAAATCTTAATGGTAATGAACTCATGCAGAAGGTGGAACGTGAGAGTCTAGACAAGATGAGAAATCATTGGGAAAAGATAGATGCCTCAGATACCATAATTCCTGACTTTCCAAGGCTTGATGAGGAAGACTTGCGAAATATTACTTTTTGAGTATATCAACTGAAGTTAGCAAAATCTTACACCCATGAGCACCTTAGTGAGGATGGAGGTTATGATTTATTAGTGCATATAGACAAGAATGAACTTCTAATGGCAAAAGTTCAGAACCGGCATGTGTCCAGTAGAGCCTACAAGCTCTGGCTTGATTATGATCAATATTCAGTCAGAGGTTGGTACTGTCAATGTCGAGACGGAGCCCGTGTTGTTGGTACGTGTGCGCACATAGCAGCCGTCATCTGGTACCTTGGGTATGCACGTCATCAAAATGCACCTTTTAATTCGATGTCTGACTGGAGTTCTTATTTGAATGATGCGCAATACCTTCCTGAACCTCAGTTGAATGATGATGATGATGATGATGATGATGATGATAACGGTGGTGATGATGATGATACAGCTGACATCGAAGAGTAATAAATCATTTAAATAAGTTACAAGTTGCTTGTGAAGTAATTAGTCCAGGTAAAAAAGAAACAGTCAATATTGTTATGTCAGATTTCTCTGTATATAATAATATATATCATTTTGAAAGATCTAAGTACATACTGTTTTGGACTGTGTAAATTTGACACAAAATTCATTGTGAATAGGTCATTGCGAGAACATGCATTTGATTGCTTAATATTTTTATTAAAACTTAGAATAATAACCAAACGATAATTTAATAGTTTTGCCTTGTACATTCCAGTCAAGTTATATACTGTATGTGTTCTAATTCTACATGTGTACATAATTAGTTCTTTTAAACATACAGTGACGATGTACAACATTTAGATTTTTTGTGACGATAATTGTATGGCGAAATACTCATGTATTTGCTATGTTGTTAGCTCATTTGTATTGGAATTGTTATCGACAAGGGACTTGATGTCAATATTCTTCTTACCATACATTATGCATGTAAATGTCACAGCATTCGTTTGTTTTTAGGGTAAGTACTGGCTTTCTGGATGAAAATAAATAAATAAATTAACGCAGTGAAGTTGAATATAGAGAGGATATTTGCTTGAAACGAGTGAATAACGGATATATTTCATCGAGTGGGTGAAAAACTCAGTATTTTCACGCGTGGCGAAGCCAGGAGTGAAAATACTTACGTTATTTCACCCACAAGATGAAATATATCCGTTTTTCACTCGGAGCAAGCAAATATTCTTATTATTTTATGCTCAAGCGTATTGTCTAGCAATTTGTATAACACACAGAAGTAGTTGATTTCTTGCTGCATCCCGCGCGATAATGTCAGCTGTTTACCGTTTATGTTCTGATTTGTTTTTTGCATATTTGCACATAACATATCAGTAGATATCAGTAGTTACATAATGCTCCTTCCCAACTGAAGGTATAACAGCAGAAAAATAAAATGTTTTTTCTTTCTTCTATCCCTTCCTGGATTTGAACTCATCTTGCAAAGCGGCTACCTTAACCTTTCCACCAGGCAAGGATCTTACAAAAAGTATTGAAATTTCTTACTCATAATGTTATCCATCTCTATTGACGGTCAGTGAAAAAATATCATATTTTTCACCGCAGTGAAATATCAATTATTTCACTCGGAAAATCCAGTAATTCACTGCCTAGCATAAAATAAATATTTTTTCTTATGGATGTTTTGATGTTTTGTTGATATTTGCAGAAGTCTTTTGTCAAAGTCCTTTAGACCCCGTGATTTGCATATATATATATATATATATATATATATATATATATATATATATATATATATATATAATCAACAAGTCTTTAAAAATTAAAATTTGCATGCATGACGTCATTAAAATCACGATAATGTAATGGAACCAGAAGCAACGTCATTTTATGTAGGTAAACTTTTGATGCCTCCAGCATACATAATTTGATTGAATTCAACACAATTTTTATTATTCTGCACAAAATGCATCCTAAAGAGTCTTTGTACAAAACGTAGAGCCTTTTGGTGCTTGGGCCAAATTTTACCCTTGTAGTACCTAGTACTTTATCTGGATATATTGCGTTGCTTTATTTTCTGGGATATTTTTATACTGTGCCCCAATGATTTTTGCGGAATGTATTCCCACAAAATATTGCCAAAATATGTCAAGCTAAATGCAGACAACTACTATATTATATGATATTTCTGGATTTCATCTGTGGTGTAATATTTTTTTTTCTTTTCTCGCGTTGATTCCTTTTTTACCTTTTTGCAATTCAATGTTTTCATTCATTGCTTATTTACAAGCTGGCATAATAAATACAACCAGTTTTAAATCTCTATCATATTATTCTATTCGATCAATCGATTTCGAAAATCTGTTATCTCTCTCATTGTAATATAGATTTTTCCTCGCGTTGATGCATTTTTGTTTTTTCGCATTTTTATGTTTTCTTTCATTGGTCATACACAGAATGGCACGATAGATACGTGTAGTTTGCGATGTCTTCCTTTCCATTTTACCTGCCAAATTATTCGATTTCAAAGATTCTCCCTCCCTCTCTCTCTCTCTCTCTCTCTCTCTCTCTCTCTCTCTCTCTCTCTCTCTCTCTCTCTCTCTGATATACGGCATATTACTTACCGAGCGGTGATTAGAGTTAGTGTCTGACGTCATTAATCAATATCGAACATGGTAACACCCATCCGTGGAATTCCAGCTAAACTTACAGCAAAGTCTGTCTAGTCACGTGTTACCAGAATTTAGAACACGGGAAAGATCAGACGAGAAAGCCGCCTTTATACAATAACAGTATGCACAACACTGTAAATGCAAGAGTATATGTCTCATCTTCACCTAAGGGATTTGTTAGAAAGTATATCCAATAATTTAGATATATAAGTATACGGCAAACAATAGAATATATATGCATTATAACTACCTTTGATGTTCAATAGAATACTGATTACCGTTTGAGAATTATCGGTCATACAAAATTGTATAAATCGTCATAGCCATTTCCATTAGACAATTTGGACCAGTATTTGAATGCATAAATTCAGTTACTGAATGAAGAAGGGTTTAGAATGTATGACAAAAGTACATATATTGTTTGAGATCTTATTAGCCTAAGGAAATTATATAAAAGAGCAGTAAACATCTAGCGACCAATGGAACTGAATGTTTTCCAGGCTATTAGAGTAACATCATGCATGAGGGTGGAATTGAATGCATTATTGACTGGATGGACGGATGGGTAGATGTGAGGATGGATGGATTAACGGAATAGCTATACTATGAATTTCATGAGAATAAACTGCAGTCACATTGTATTACACAGAATATTAAGTGGTAGAGCTTTAACGAGTTCAAAAACTTTTAATTGCAGAAGATAGTTGCATTGTTTCTGCTACAAACTCTTTTATATTCACAAAAAATAGTCCACATTTTTGAAATACTTGAAATGGTGCATTATTGATTACATGTGTAATGCATGATCAGTACTTGGTGTCCTGTAAATAAAGACGCCTTTCAGACGGAGAAAAATTCAGCACACAAATAACTTACATAGACACCGTCAAATTGACAAGATACTTTATACTGAACATTCTATTGATGCATGATTTATAAAGACTTTCTTGAGATTTAAAGATTTTATTTATTTGTCACACTGTTTACATAATCAGTGCTAAACTGGTCCCAATGTTCAAAATAAACAACAAGCAGAAGCGTAAATTGATCATACTAATTTAGATGGCAATCAAAGCAAACTACACGCCCTTGTGTGCTAGCGCGTACGGTACAAACGTGTGCACGTGTATGCTATCACATCTTTCTGTCAGTAATTCATCTTCGTGGGGTTTCTTTTCCTTATATATATATACAAGGGCGTCAGACCCGGGACGACCAGAGCAGCCACGGCGACGGTGATTGCCGTCTCACATTTTTAACAAATTACGAATGTACAGATGGAAGAACGCACCGTTCAATGAAGCAAATTCCACTCCTTTGCGCCACTCCAGAAGATACCACGCCAAATATGAAAATATTGAGACGCCCTTGATATACGCCCTCCACATACATGGCACGCTGGAAAAGACAAGTCGGTTTTAGTATTTCATTGGATTAAGTTCAAACCTTTGTTACGACTCTGTGATCTAAGAAAAATGTAACAGAAAGAAAGCAAAACCAACAAATCAAGTAAAAATCAGCAAGCAATTTATTTCTAGACAATTAAAGTGAAATTTCAAAAGGCACTTACAATAACGTGAATTAAAATCCAAAAAATCCAATAATCCTAAGTGTCCTAGTGACAAGTCCTAAATATAGAATGTTCCGAATGAATTACTGTATCCTTAAATGTGCTGATGTGTCAATAGTCTTTAATGTCCTGATGTGCCATTAGTCTTTAATATGCTGATGTGCCAAAATGAAGTACTCCAGAATATCTTTGAATAAGTTCACATAAATCCCAAAATCATCAATTCAAAATCCAAAATCCAAAAGTCTAAGAGCACTTTTATATAATCCAATGAATATTTTAAATACTTCCTCTCTCAGAATTTGGAATGATTTTTCACAACTCTTTAAAGACTGATGTTAAGGTCGAAAATGAAAAACTGTCCATTAAAAATGGTATATATAAAGATAGCTCACATGACAAAATGTTCTAAAATATTATGGTGTATGTGATTTTTGAAACATAACTCTAAAGGAAAGTCTTGTTTTATCTGTAAACAAAATCAACCTTGACCTCAAATTGAATGAACAACTTGTTTACCAAAACCGTCCTTGAACTCAAATACTAAGTAAACAACCTAATTCAAGGACAATGGCTAAACATGTTCACATTATACTTAACATTAAAGTTTAAGCAAATATTAAAGTCAAGAAACATTTATAATTTCCTAAAATATTTATAATATTATATAAACATCATACGAAACACCTTTCATTATCGAATTATCTTTTAATAAAATGCTTTATTGGCCATTCTTTGTTTGTTTGCATGAATCCCAGATCTGGCACACCAGAGGTATATAGGTGTAATTGCGTTAGTCAACGATTACCGCAAAGTCGATAACTATGTTCTGATCTTTCCTTTACCGCAAAGTCGATAACTATGTTCTGATCTTTCCTTTACCGCAAAGTCGATAACTATGTTCTGATCTTTCCTTTACCGCAAAGTCGATAACTATGTTCTGATCTTTCCTGTTTGGCGCTAAAAATCACCCAACTTTTAATGCTGAATGTAAAAAACACAATTCGTCGCTTCATTGACGTTAGAAAAATGCAAAAAAAGAATAAGTCTTAGCCTCCCATACACTGTTCGAAGTTTATCGATAACGAAGAATTCTCGTAAAAAGGCAAGACAGCTGCAGAAGGTTTGAGAATATTAGGTGATTAATTTACTCCATTCCCATTTTTTTAAAAATCCTTGTTAGTCTTTTGCACATTCTTTTAAGAATTTCGTGTGCGACTTTTTTCTCATTTCTTTCATTTTTCTGAGGAACTTCTAATAGTGTGTTTCGTTTGTGTGCTAACGTTTTCCCTAAGGTGAATTCTGATTGCAAATTTCTGTCCGTTTTAATTAAAAATTTTAATGATTATGCATTGTATGTTTCATTAAATTTGCCAATATCAGAATATATTGATATATATGTTTCTATCTATCAGGAGAAAATTTGAAATCCAACTTTTGAATAGGTATACGCTCGCACGAATACCGTAGGTACAATCTTAATAACTAGCTTCAAACACAATGATATAGTGTTTTTCTTGACAACTTAAACGTATGACGTATCCCGTAAGTAATTATTTCATACTTGGAATTCATTATCAATTAAATATTGAAAATTCTAAAACGAACAATTCAAAGGTCGAGAAGAAGAAAGAAAGAATCATGAAGATAACAAATATCCTCTTCCTTATCTTAATTATCCCCTTCATCAACAGCATAATTATTATCATGATAATCTAATCATGCACATACTCAGAAAATATTTGTAATTTATTGATTTGTTATACAGTTTTAATGGCATTTCTTACTTAACGAAGGCCTTAGATAGGACAAGCAGGTAAAAAGATGGAGAAATATATATCTACCTATTCATCTATCCGCCTTTCGTCTGTATCTATCTATATGTTAATTTGATCATTTTTTTGAGATGACAATATGAAATAGATATAAACATAAATATAGAAGTAAACATTTACACATACTTTATACATGTTATTGGTTAGAGACTTATTTGTCCCCAGTCATCCATGTCTTTATATTTTGATCCCTTCTTTTCCTTTCGTAAGAAATTTGATAATTGAAAGGTATCCTAACTACGCACAATATAAAATTGTTGTTAATTGATACACGTATATATCTCCTTTTAAATACAACAATGTAACTAGAGCAAAGTAGTGTTCGAACGGTTAACAATTGATTTAATTAAGTCAATGTTATGCACACTGCCTCGGAAGAATGAAGTACGAAATTTGAATACAGGTGATCCGACAATGTAAAACAGGTATACAGTGTTAGTATTTTAAGAGACTTGTATGGCGTATTCTCTTCACGTTCTATGCATATAATAAAAATCAATGCCGTGGTGACGACGGGGATAGACCTTTTTGGCGCAACAGTGTAATGCGTAAATATGTATTGTGAATCTACTTTAGCAAAAGAATGATGTGACTATAATGTATACAGCGGGGTAGATAAGAAAGAAAATATATATTCTTTAATATTATATTGTTAAGAATAAAGAGTAAAGATACTGCTTGGACTATTGTGCAGGGTTTGTGTGTATTATAATTAGTATCATACCCACGTTTTCACTTCAATGATATTGTGATACCCTATGTCTATCCGTCATCTGTTTGTCTGTCTCTCCGATTGTCCATTACCATACCTCCTCCTAAACTGATAGGAGGAATTATATAAATAATGTATACAATAAATTAGTAATTACATGAATTAATGAATGAATTAATGAATGAATGATTTAAAAAACATGCAAGTGTTATTTTGAGGAGATTCAACCGGTTTTCAGCGCCATTTGGGCCCAGATATTGTCTCCATGAATTTACTTGTCTGCTCTTTCAATATACCTTGTGGAGTGAATATTTGAAGACATGTGTTGACTTTCAAAGCTGATAATTGTCATAAAACTTTTGTCTATCTTCGGAAGTAAAAACTTTGCAACAGAGACACCACATGATGAAGATGTTAATCAGATTAGGAAACTGATGAATTGAATGTCGAATCAAACAATCACAATGGAAGAATTCAGTTGGGTGCTAAATCGAGAAAAAGACCTATTAAATATGATATCTGTATAAAATGGGACATATTACATGAAGTTTTAAGCTTCAATTAACCCGGTATTCTTTCCTTCTATCTATTATTTGAGTCGAACCGTACGTGTACAAGGAAGGTAACTCGTATATTTGTATATGAGACCATGTATATTTGGAGTTATATGTTGTAAATTACATAAATTCTTACCAACGGTCAACATTTCCGTACAATTAAGCAATGTTAGTGGACGTGTTTAACATCTTAAGCGCAACGTAGAGTGAATAAAGTAATATTGCTAGTTTTGTTAACAAAGTTTATGCCATACACATTTGATTATATAAGTTTTGGTAAAACAATTTTTGTATATATTGTAAACATTGAATTCAATGGAGGAGAATCGTTTTAATTATTATTTGCATAAAATGTCTTGCGAGACAAAACTCAAACTTGGAAATTAATACATTCCGGAACCATCTAAATTTTCTTCAGCACGGAAGTGTGAATATAGCGGATTCAATTTAATTCGCGTTGTACCAATTTTTTTGCATTTCGTGGTTGCTACAAATCACACAATTAATACTCAACGGAACATATGGTTACGATAAATGAAATTTCTATCAGAAGCGAATTTGCAAATTTAAGGTGACGAATTTGTAATTTTTAGGCAAACCACAATTCATATCCACGAAAGTGCACGATTTCACATATTAAAGATACAATGCCGTCAATGTGGGCTAAGAAAGGAACTTTCCATTTTTACTCTTTTCTGTTGCTACTTGCTAGACGATTCCAGTGAACGTTTGGATTTCTATGTTGTTTAGGGAGGCTTTTCTCACAAAAGACATTCTTTAAACTGAGTACCAGAAACCAGTAACACACACAAAGCAATTGGCGGGATTAATAGATCGGTAAATTTATTGGATAATTGAGTTTCACGCATTTTGCATCATAACTTAAAGTCCTATCCTAAACAACGCCGATTTTGCCCATATTTTGCTTTATCCGCGAATTGCATTCTCAGAGCCAGTAAAATCTGAAATATTGGTTTGCGAATACAAATAAAGTAAACATCCGCGAACAATCAAGATTTTGTCGTCAGTTTGGTTAGTTTACCAGCATATTCAATTTATATGATGCTAATCTGCCTTAAGGATAATATGGACTGAAAATCTAAGATTATATTTGTATAGTTGCAACAAGGTTAATGGAAAAAATCTGCATAGCGATACATTGAGTGGTTATCGAATTACGCACGTTAAAAGATCGATGTTTGTACCAAACAAATGCCGTAGAAGTTACTATACTTCAGGTTAAATCCAATTCTTAAATTAAAAATTCGTGTGCAGCACTGTTGGATGAGATGTATGTATGTGACCGTATCCATGTATCAACATCTATTTCACGCGGCATTGATGCCCTGATGTGTTTGTATATTTTTTCTTATTACGGGTCTCATCGAAAACAGATGACTCGGCATCGCATGCGTATTGTCTAAAAATATACAATCCAGTCGCACAAAAGAGATACATTGTTAGAATAAAGAAAAAAATGTGTTATCTTGCCTTAATACGTCGTATTCACACTGAGCGATGGAAATAACAATGCACGCAATGTGGATTTTCAACTCGTGCAGTCCACATCAATCGGTGTCTACTCTCATCTCATACTGTTCAAAATCTATAATTTCATGTATTTACCCGCCAAACATCTTGCAGCTGCTTTATTCCTCACAAATCACATGTATCATGCTTAACGATTCGTAAAAAATGGTTATTTCTCAATAGGGCTTTGAAGTGGACTATCTTGCGAGATGCTAATGTACATAGACCGTTTAACATCAGTTGATCAGGAGCGCATGCTTAGTCAGAAATTGATTAATTAAAGCCAACATGCCGGATCGGTTTTTCATTAGAAACATTTTAAATTGCATCTGAATATCTTAATGTCTGTCCTCTTCAGTTTAATGTAAGAATAGAGACCATACGTATTTTTCTGGCATCAACGTTCGCCGAATCCCTCGAGTGTGTTGAAAACCTCGCCTATACTTTGGGCTCGGGTTTCAACGACTCCATCGGGATTCGGCGAACGTTGATACCAGAAAGAAAAGAATCCCATATATGATTCGTACATTGACACCCTGTGACGTCACGAGTTGAATTTCCATTTCACAAAGAGCTTGACTCTACGAAATGACTGTATGTAGTGATATGCTATCATGAGGACATAAATTACAAATGACTATTTCTGGGTCATCTTTTAAGTTCGCGATTCAGACGCCGAATATTCCGCTGTTGATTACAAGGCAATAACATTGCACCTTACAAGTGTCATCTGTTCAGATGATCGGATAGTTCGTCGTTGTCTAAGAATGAAGATGCTTATAACGAGCAGCATCGACTTGTATAGTTTCAATTTTGCACGGATTTCTACTATTTCTTTGTATAGGTAATATTTCAAAAAGAACGGCCGAGTGAAGATGGGGGGTTACTTAAGAGTGTACTGTTGTTTTTTCTGAGTGTATCGTGGTATAAACTGTCAGGTGCCGAATCACACAGCAAATAACGCCCGAAGGGGGATCAGGTTTGTAAGCAATATTTATACCACGATAAACTTAGAAAAAACAACATTAAACTTTTATAATTGCTATTTCTACTAACTGTATTCATTATTTTTGTCAGTTTGCTGATATTTTATTAGTATCGTTTTCGACGCTTCATTCAGCATATGAATACAAGTTTGGGTTCCTGGTACGTAGCTATTTATAGAACATGGGATTCCCCTGCATGAGCATAATAACTACGTCTTCATCAAACAAGTAATTCAACCAATGGTATCCTATTTGAGGTTTTAAACATTCCTAGCATTGTCTACATATTTTACCAAAATTGACATATGTATTCTGAGTGGAAGGTCAATATTCAAAGTAAAGCTATAAAGTTGTTTTAGACATAAAAATGACTAAGATTTTAATGCATTCATGGACAGATTGAAAGTGATTGGCAGATTCATCACTGTCCAGAATGGTGAGTAACCTATTTTCGTTTTTCTTAAACCTATTTTCGTGTTTATAACAGGCTAGGCTAATACATGTAGATGCATTAGGTTATATAAGAGATGTGATCAGTTTTGTTTGTACACAAACATACACACACACGCACACGTTTGTAAAATAAGGATCAGTTATTTTGTATCCATGTAAATATTCCAGGATCTTTTGTCAGTTACAAAATATTGCTTACAACCTGATCCCACCCCCACCCCCAGTCACATATTTTACATCAGTGTAAAAAATGAATACACAGACACACAGACGAATATATATAAATATAGACTAATGGTTGATGTAGAATGCTGTTGGTGTGAAAAGTTAAGTATTTTACACAAGAAATCATAACAGCAAGTCTAATTATTTTGTTTATTTGTGAAATTTTTGTTTATTATTAACACACTTATCCAGCAATATTGTAATAAGAATTACAACACAACAATGAAATATACCTGTAAAAATTAAACGATTGTATGACAAGTTCATGTGTTTACTGTTCTAATTTGTACTTGTATAGAACTATTTGTTCTGCATTTTCTGAATCCCATCAATAATTATTAATTGGAAATTGCTATTAAATTTATAATAAAAACCTGAAGTGATAGATGTTTTATATTATCATACAATTGGCATGGATAATTGACATTGGGTACTCAACTTGAAAACCAAATATTTCCTTAACTTGTTGGGGAAATTAAATTTTATTAGCTGGGATTAAAATGGAATGGGCAGTTATTGAAATGGCAGGTTGAGTGTGTGATGAAATCTGTCACAGAGTTCATTGTGTGTTGTGAGAGTGTTTGTAGAGAACTATGTGCAGAATGTTACTCATTTGTTGCTTATGTTGAGTACTGGGCCTTGTGCAGGGTTTTAATGAAAGCTCACTGGAGTGGTCAGACAGAGACATAATGTGCCTAGCAGGAAGGTCGGCATCTGTCATTGCATTCAAAGCTGTGGAACGAAGAGAGTGGGCGGTATATTTTGCAGAAATGCTGGGGTGAATCATGTATATCGCATGATGGTAATTAGTTCGGATGCAAATGGTCTACGTCGAAAAACTCAAATGCCTGAACATATTCATAAGCGTGGATATACAGTTTCGAGTCCATCTTGGTTTGATGGTGAATGTAAAAGCAAAAGAAGAGACTTTTATAAATGTCGAAGGGTGCACAGAAAAATGAATCCGAAGAAAATAGAAAACGTTTGGTTGAGATGCGATCATCCTATAAAGCACATATATAAAAATGTCTGGGGGAGATTTATAGATGGCCGAACTAATAATCTACTATAAGCGCGTAAGCGGAATGTTAAGGAATATTGGAAACTCTTGAGGGGATGTGTTACTCAACAAATACCTGCTATATCAATAAATGATTTTGAAGCTTTTTTAACTGTGCCAGTATAACTGGTGACCCACTTTGTATTACAAATGATGAAGAAATAGATTTCTATAATGTTTATGTACAGGGTGACTTAAAAATTTTATTTGATGAACAAAATATCCCTATTACGATAGGCGAATTGGAGAGAGCAATTAAAGAGTTAAAGAATGGTAAAAGCAATGGCCCTGACAATTTTCTTAATGAATTTTTGGTATATGGCAAAGATGTTCTCCAACCATATTGACTGCATATTTTTGATGTTATTTTCAATACTGGTTGCTTTCCAGACATTTGCTCTGAGGGTATAGTTATACCTATTCATAAGAAAGGCTCTGTAAATAACGTAGAAAATTACAGAGGTATCACCCTTTTGAGCGTCAGGGGTAAATTGTTTACTAGGATTTTAAATAACAGACTTTTTAGTTGGGCGGAGGAACATCAGGTATTTGTTGAAGCTCAGGCTGGTTTTAGGAAAAATATGTCCGCAACTGATAACATTTTCACATTACATGGGCTGATAAATCATTATATTAACTCAGGTAAAAAAAATGTGTGCTTTTGTTGATTTTGTTAAAGCGTTTGATTCTATTATAAGGGATATTGTATAGCATAAATTGCTTAAATTAGGAATAAGAGGTAAAATGTTTAATATTATATATTCAATGTATGAAAATGTCAAAAGTAGGGTGATATTCAATAACATCATGTCGGACGAATGTGTATGTGTAACTGGGATGCATCAAGGTTAATGCTTGTCCCCCTTCTTATTTTCCATGTTTATTAAAGACGTTGAAGAAGAATTTATTAACAGTTGTGTTCAAGGTGCTGACTTAGGTATGCTACAACTGTTTATGATTTTATACGCAGATGATCTAGTAATACTTACAGAGTCACAGCAGGATCTGCAAAAGGGACTAATTGCTTTAAGTACATATTGTGATAAGTGGCACCTTAAAGTTAATACAAACAAAACAAAAATTACGATTCTCCACAAGGGAGGAAGAATGGCAGATGATTCTTCATTCAGCTATAAAGGCTTACAATTCGAGGTTGTTAAAAAAATTATTTCTTGAAATTGTTTTAACAACAGGGGGTTCTTTCACACTTGCTCAACAAACTGTAAGTGCTCAAGCATCAAAAGCATTATTTGCAATGGATAAATATTTATACAAGTTCGGAAATATGTGCCCAAAGGTAAAGTGTGAAATTTTTGACACACTAATTTCACCAATTCTTATTTTTGGATCAGAAGTATGGGGATTCATTGAAGGAAATGCTGTTGAATGGTTGCACTTAAATTTTTGCAAAAATCTTCTTGGGGTTAAAAAATCGACCCAAAACTATTTTGTAAATGGTGAATTGGGGAGGACACCTTACAGATCAATATATATTACCGCATCTTGAAATACTGGACTAAGATAATCTCTTCAGATAATAGAAAATATATATCGGTAATATATAATCTAATGCTTACTGACACATAAAACCGTCCTGGAAAGAAAAATTGGGCATTGTTAGTCCGGAATTTTTTAAACAGTCTGGGTCTGGGGGAAGTCTGGATAAATCAAGCTGTTGGGAATATAAATGTTTTCTTATCCTTAGTTACACAACGGCTATCTGACCAGTTTAATAAAAATTGAAAATCAAGAATCAGATAATCTTCAGAAGCTAGATTATATACAAATTTGTCACAAAATTTTGGCTATAAGCAGTATTTAGATATAGTAACAGTGACAAAATTTAGAAAATCCCTTTCAAAAATAAGAATGTCTGCCTAGATGTTGAATAAGGGATATGGAAGAGACCACTAAATCAAAGAATTTGTATTTTTTGCAACGTGCTGGAAGATGAGTATCACTTTGTTTTAGAATGTCAATGTTATTTGCCGCTAAGAAAGAAGTATAAAAACTCTTATTTTTGGAAAGGACCAAGTATGTTGAAAGTTATTAAATTACTCAGTTCCACTAAAACTACCGAGGTTAGAAATCTGGGAAATTATATTCATAGAACACCAATTGGACGTAATAATCTGATGACTGCCACTTAAAATTACATTATTTAATTAGTTCGTTATTAGTTTTTTTTTCAAATCTGTTTTTCTCTTCGTCTCATTTCCATTTTATTGATTAATACATACATTACTATCTCTCATATTTCATGTATAATGTTCTTATAATAATAATAAGAAAAGCATTGTGAATACTACTTATATATTGATAATACTTTTTATGTCTTCTCCCGAAGGAGCTTGTATTTATTAAACGCGCGCGTGTGATTCAACAGACATAGTCTGGAGTAGTTGACAGGTCACACACCAAGTTGTTGTAATCTTAATTCATATCAAACATTATGTATACATGAATGCAGGTATGTATGTTTATGTGCGTGCCTATCTCACTTTCTCGGTGAATATGTATGTATCTGCATATACGTGTGTAGGTTTATGTAAACGTGTGTATAGGTATATGTATATAAATATATAATGTGCACGTGGATATATGCATATATGAGTGTGCTTGGGAATGTGGGTATGCATATGTAAGTATATATCTTAGTATTTATCGAATGTTTGTAAATTCGATAGACTTGTTTTCCTTTATGTAGTAAACGTGTCACCATCAATGTTTGTAACAAACTTAAATGTATATGTATATACTTGCTGATGACCAATTGGCTAAATGCAAATAAAGTTCACTCACTTTCGCTAAACAAGAGCGAAAGTACTTGTTACATCAACCTAAGCACGCGTGTCTTTTGACTTGTGGGCCTGAGCATTTCGACGTTGCATGTGTCACAGTGATTAATTTGCTGTTGCTTGATGTGGAGCACGTCATCGACCTTAAGCACTTCTGCGCGGGTTATGCTTACGTGTAACAAGCTCCTTTTGAATATCCTGGCAAAATTTCCTGCTTGGTAAGCGTATGCTATACCTTGGCCCACTTAGAGGGTGGCGTAGTGATACGCTTGAGTTTAGACAGGGATTATACACAGGCCACATCCAGATACGCGAGATTGGAATATTGGAAGTAGTCGTCGACAATACATACCTTGAGCGGGATTTGTTGGTAAACTCCTGGGAGCTGTTTATAGCGATGACATAGCCAAACCGCCAGTTTGGGGTTTTAATAGTACACTTGGATACGGCAACGGTCACTTCGACGATGTCGATTAGCACAAGCTTCTGCCGCTAGTATGTCCCGGTATCGGTAAGAAGGATGTTCCGGCGCCGATTGTACTTTTGGGTGGTATAGCAGAGGTACCGGCGTATTAGTAAACTGCTTGTTATTACGTTCAAACAAGAGCTGCTGAGCCCTGTCCTGCACCTTGTTGCGAGAGAC
Organism: Margaritifera margaritifera; assembly: GCA_029931535.1. NCBI lineage: Eukaryota > Metazoa > Mollusca > Bivalvia > Unionida > Margaritiferidae > Margaritifera > Margaritifera margaritifera. The sequence goes on from JAQPZY010001009.1 coordinate 754,699, forward strand.
AAGCGGCATGTAAGCGGGATTTCACCGCTCCTCAATGATGCTCAAGGCTCGGCAGGCTCTTGTTTAAGTTCTTAAGGGTGTCGTGCTTGGCACAGTAATCTTCCTCCACCTCTTCGTAGTTGCCCTCGTGTTGCGCGTTCGAGCGCATCAAGCCACTCGGCGACTCTTCGGCGATGGGCAGAGGTTGGCTTTAGTCGCCACAACAAATGACCTACACGCCAAGCAGGTCCAGCCAACCGAGAAAGGTCTCTAGAATGTGGCGGGGTACTCCACAGACCTAGTTCCAGATCATGACCCGCGGAAGGAATTTCTGTACTATGTGTTCTAGGGTGCACTCCCACTGGACTTACGAACGGTGTCAGCCGTGTAATAGGACGATCGCGCGAGTGGTCTTTTGAGAACCTATGCCACTGTTGAGGTAGGAAAGGCGGTGCGTCGCCAACCAGTCGCTGTCGATGCTGGTATCGTCATTTTCTCTGGGCTTGCTGAATGGGGCATGCTCCCATGAACACACTTGTGCAAATCCCGTGTTGTCCGTTGCGGGCAGTAGCCCGTTAAAAACCATGCGACTCATTTCGTGGCGTGGGTGCCCAAACCGTTCGAAATACGGGGCGCACTCACCGATCTCCATGAAGCTGCAAGGATAGCAGCCGGCCATGTCGGGGCTTATCATCACCCCCAGGTTATAGCCGCTGGGGGTGTTCCAGAGCCCACACTCGACGCATGCCCGTCCTCCAGAATGGACGCGGGTGTGTGCATCCAGCCATTTAGCTCGCTCGCGGCGTTGACCGCGGCGGAGGCTTCCCTAAAGACTGGTTGTAAGCTCCTCGGCGGATTGGTGCATTTTTGTGTATCTCCTACACATCTTAGTAGTGTACTTGTGCTTTTCTATGATTCTAAAGCACATCCCATGTGCCAAAACGAACTGCACCACAAACTTGTGGTCAGATTTTTTGCTGTCTCCACCACCGATAACCCACACCTTTGGTTCGTTTCTTGTAGCCCTCTGGATGGCCTCCCAGACATCGCCCTCGTACATCTCTATCTTGCATACGTCTGCGAATTAAAGTATCTGTGGACATACATGTTCGTTGTGGACAATGAATTCTACCCACAACTCCTACCCCCGACCCTACCTTGAGGGCTGTGGGACTCACTATAGTAGATGTCGCCGCCGGCAATGTCATTTAGGATGATCGCGCGCTTAAGGATTTCTTTTAGACCGGCCACATATTTCCACCTCCCCCAGCTTTATGCGACAAGTCTCTGTCAGGCAATTTCCCTTGGTGGCGTTTTTAAAATGTTCTACCACCGGCGCCAGAGGAGGGAAGGAGGTGGCAGATTTTTGGGGTTGGGCTCCCGCATCGCGGAGAAGCCGTGTACCACTGCTCCCACCAGATAAATGTTTTCATATTAGGGCCTGTCGATGTCGGTAATAAGCCCAGGCCTTGCTTCACGCGTGATTGTGACATTTCCCCCGCCCCAACGCGCTCCTGCCTTCACCGGGTCGGACTTGCATACCACGGTCCAATCGTTGGCGTTCTGGCCTTTGGTAAGAGACTTGACGCAAATGGAGAGATATCTGCCCACGGTGAGGATCAAGAGCCCACCCCACATCATGATGTTGATGATCACCCACTTCGATACTCAACGTACTAATGACGTACGCAGCCCCGTATCTAATAGGTGAAGCAGACTAGACGCAATACATTTTTCTAACAAAAATTGATTATATAATAACTAACGCCCTAGGACGGGCGTATTTGGGGAGTACATTGGGCTTTGGCCTTTTATTCCCACAGCCACGCCTCTGTACGTGTTCCCTTTCCACACAAACGACACGGTACCAGCGACAGTATTCTGCCGTACACGGATCACACATATCTCCGTTTTTCCAAGCAATAACCATCCGCACATATTGTACGTCCTCATCGCGGCGGTATGTTCAATACAATATACTTTCTTCAAATGAAATAATTCACCCGCAGCTGTCAGTGGTCGGGGGTGGGAGTGGGTTGGCCGCCACATGGGCCACTAGAGCCACAGTTATGTGGTCTCTTGAGATCAGCATATGCTTGAGTCTTGCCAGGAACAACGGGTTAAGGTAGTGGGAATGAAAATGCTTAAAATCGCCGAAATTTTGGTATGATCGAATTTATTGCTGCTGCATAAAGTGCGTAATGCTTGTAACACAGTATGTGTAACCATTCTCTATTCAGTGTAGAATATAAATTATTATGTGAATACTATAGTATCATAAAACTAACAGGTCAAATACGTAAATGTACTGTTTGCTTTCAGGTATTTATCGAGTTCCTTCGTGCTCTATAAACGAACGCTGTCATTAAGTATCCTATTCTATCCTGGACGCAGCTAATATTTTACGCAAAAGCATGCTTTGTTAAGCTCTTCTCAAACTTCATTTGAACATGGGGAGCAGAAAGTGAGAGGCAAATTCTTAATTTATTAATAAACTTACGTTTTACAGCTGCTACATCAGAAGTCGAACCACTTCTACAATAGTATGTTCCTTCGTCATAACAGATCATGTTCAGAATAAATATGAATATGTGGCATTTGCTTTCCTAAAAGGTTATATTGACATCAAAGCCTGTCGGTATGTTCTCAATTTCATTATTTACGAAAGTGACGATATTAACTTCTTGCTGATTGAGTTTTGACAGACGGCTGATACTCAAGTTATCATTCTAACTGATAACCATACATATCAGATGGAAAGCTGAACTGCGTTTAGACCTATACTTAGTTATGCTAAAGGCAAGATCTAACATGAAATGAAGTTCCAAATTAATATATTTCTTAATAATTTGTTGTTGATTTATTGATTAACTGAATTATATATATATATATATATATATATATATATATATATATATATATATATATATATATATATATACATATATATATATATATATGGTAATGTTTACTTAATGTATGTGGAACAAAAAAATGCGATATGTAGGATATAACTTGTTTTTTATTCTGTCTATTTTATAATTTTAGTTTTAATAGATATATCAGTAAATTATTCATTCCAAGCATTAAAAACTATGCGACAATTTGAAATAGATGTTTAAAATCATCCATGTTTATAATTGTGAATCACATTAGCTCATACATAATCCGCCAAAAGTGAGAATTTGTAAATGATTCTTATGCCTGTGTGTTGGAAGTGATACACGTTAATGGGTAACAGGAATGATCGCTAAAAACAAAATATTTGCAGTATGTTAAAGGAATTAGTTATTTACACAAAAGAAGAATGCAAGATACATTGGTCTAAAAGGCAAATGTAGCAATAAGGCAGATGTATTAGTTTGAAAGACACCCAGGTCAGTATAATTCCAGCCATTTGTTAGAAATTGCTGGTATTTGTCATTTTGTTTGGTTTCGAGTAACTTCAGTAGGACTAGATATTGCATTGGTATTTGTTTATGAAAATGAAATGTGTACATCCTGGACCCTACATATTACATCTTGTATGTTATAGTAAAGCAGTCTTAGTGAGAAAGTTCTTCAATGCCATTTGTTATATCTTAGTAACAGGTAGCCATACATGAGAGATAAGTATCCTTCGTAGGCTTTCCATTCGGTTACTATGGACGCCTTACCGTTGCTAGTAAAGAAAAAGGAGACACATCTTTGATAGAGCATATTCTGTCCTAAGAAACATTCCAGGTTTGATCGAAACTTACTCAGCCGTTCAGGAGAAGAAGTCAAACATATCGTTGCGACTTCGTTTGCTAAGGAAGCAATGCAATATATATATATATATATGGTATGTCATAGAAATAAAAAAGGACTTTGTTCTTCAATCATAGAAGACAATGCTTGAGACTCCTCTTGCATAGAAACCATTATTAATATAAATATCATTCATTAGTTTGATTTAATACAGTAATTTCTGAATGTATAATTTTTAACGTCTATTTTATTTTTGATCAATGGTTGTTGAAATTAATTTTATCCCTGAAATAAATTGAACTTCAAGAACGTTGCATCAGCCTATTACGACCATTATCCTTCATACATCTGAAATATATTTCCAGTAATATGGTGGCTATTTAGATTTACTAAAAAAATTTATTGGATAAGGTTGGTTTTATTTTTTGCGATACAGAAACACATGAAGATTTTTTAATGCCGTGGTAATTAGTGTAAAGTGTCTTGCTCAAAGACACACCACGGTATATTACATGCGGGGACCCAGTGGTAGGATTAGAAAATGCACCCTTTCTGTCATGAATCAGGCATGTTAACAACTATGTCACCTTGGCTTCGGAAGTAAAGTTGGAAATATGTAAATATTACTCCGCTACCTCTTTGAGCTTTAAAAAATCTGATTTATCAACCATTGTCGCTGTTATGTTACTTTATCTATCTGTATATCTATCATTTCATGTATTTCATGATAAATTTACTTTCGCTTTACTGCACTTCTCTAAGAAAACCAGTTTTCTAAATAAACATTACCAGCACATCCATAAAAAACATGTATGTATGTATGTATGTATGTATGTATGTATGTATGTATGTATGTATGTATGTATGTATGTATGTGTCGTACGAATGGGTTGGATGCATCAGCAAGTGATAGAGTGACTGTCAAGAATTAGAGAAGTAGCGGGTTTGAGTCCCGGTCCGACCGCGAATATTTTCTTGTGACATTCGGTGGCACCTGTAGAATCACGAACATACATACATACACGTCAAGAGTGTGAGTTTTAGCCTATGTCGGTAAGTCTGCATGGTACAGATAATGGAAACACGAGCCACCCATGTTTTTAGAAGCAGAACACTAATCACTATTGAAAAACACGTTTCTATTATGCTTATGTTTGTATGTGTTTGTTTGCCCATGTGCTTGTTTGTCTTGCATAAATGAAAGAAAAAAGTAAATCACCTCCTCCCTACGTCTCTCTCTCTCTCTCTCTCTCTCTCTCTCTCTCTCTCTCTCTCTCTCTCTCTCTTGGTTTGTATAATTGTGTGTGCGTGTCCGTGTATGTATGCATGTATGTATGTATGTATGTATGTATGTATGTATGTATGTATGTATGTATGTATGTATGTATGTATGTATGTATGTAAGTATGTATGTATGTATTGTTATGAATATTGAATTTATAATATTTGTCCATGAGGTAAGTTGTACTTTAGTGGTCATTAATTTCTAAATAACATATTGACTGCAGCATTAAAGTTCAAAGTCAGACTTGATTACATAGTATTTAGTAATTAGAATGGAATTTTCCATGGTTGATGTGAGAAAAGTCACACACGCACCAGACGTTTCCATTAGAGTTACCCATATTCTAGACTATTCTGTCAGGTGACTTATCTTTATATTTATACAGGTTTGGTAAACAAGATGTCATTCCTATACCAAACTTCGCATTATTAAGATCAGTCTAATAGGGAATTTATTTTAGTAATCAGATGTTACAGTTGTAAAAATTAGAGCAAATTCAGAGAGAGGAATTATTTATTTGAAATATTCATTGGAATTACCAAATGTGATAATTCTCATATTGCACTAATACTTGACTTTGGGATTTATGTGAATTTATTCAAAGATATTCTGGATTACATCATTTAGGCACATCAGAACATTCAAGACTACTGACACATACTGGAATTCATTGGGAACATTCTATATTTATGACTTATGATTAGGACACTTAAGATTATTGAATTATTTGGATTTTACTATAACTGTCTTTTTAATTTTCACTTTAATTGTCTATAAAAATATTGCTTGTTGATTTTACTTACATTGTTGGTTTCACTTTTTTTCTGTTACATTATTTTAAGACCTAGACTCGTAACAGAAATTGGGGGCTCGTTCGAAATCTGAATATCATCAAATTACAATTGAAATTGATTTTGTTTTGGAATTTCCATTGTCCCTAGTAACGATTTTTATTTCACACATTTGAGAAATCTTTTGTGAAACCAGCAAGCATTCACAATGTCATCTAAGGCTGATAACTTTATTTCAAGTCCTATCCAGGTAGGGTTAGAGTCTATGAAAAAGGATGAGTTGCTTGAGCTTGCCAGACATTATGATCTTTCTGAAGCGAAAGCATCTTTGACAAAGCAGGAGATAAAGAATATTTTAATTCCACGTTTGGTGGAAAAGACAAGTTTGGATTGAAAGTGCTTAAGGTTTAATTGGGAAGTCTGTCTCTGGTTTTGATTGGAAATTTAAGGAACTGCAGTTAAAAAACCAGATGGAATTGGAATTAGCAAAGCTTCAGCTTCAGAAAGAGGAAATGCAGAAAGGGGAGAGCGTATTAGAAAGGCAAATGCAGATGCAGAGAAGAAAAGGACAGGCAGATGCAGATGCAGTTGCAAAGAGAAGACAAGGACAGGCAGATGCAGTTGCAATAAGAACAAAAAGATAGGCAGATGCAGTTGCAGAGAATGGAAAGGTAATGCAGAGAGAGAAAGAGGAGAGGGAAGTGCAATATAGATTACAAGAGTTAGAACTGGCAAGCAGAGCACACTCCTCCACCTCCGACCCGCCCGACCCCCGTTACACACAAGTTCGGGTTTTGATGTTACCATATATATTAGATTAGTACCCTCTTTTCAAGAAAAAGAAGTAGATAAATGCTATCTTCACTTTGAGACAATGGCTGAAAACTTGAAATGGCCAAGAGATCATTGGACCTTGTTATTACAAAGTGTACTTATTGGCAAAGTTCGTGAAGTCTACACTTCGCTGTCAGTACAACAAAGCGCTGATATTATGATGTGGTTAAGGAGTACATCTTGAAGGGTTATGAGTTGGTACCCGAGGCATATCGACAAAGGTTTAGGAATTGTAGAAAAGAAACTGGACAAACTCATGTCGAATTTTCAAGTAAAAAATGACAACTTTTTGATAGATGGTGCTCAGCCAAGAAGGTTGATCAAGTTTATGTTAACCTCAGGCAGCTGCTATTGATTGAAGAGTTCAAGAGGTACATCCATATTAACGTCAAGACCTATCTTTACAAGCAGAAAGTGGACACTTTGAAAATGCTGCTCGTATGGCTGATGATTATTATTTGACTCACAATATTTCATTTGTCAATAAGTCTTCTCTCAGCAGCTTTCTGGTAAAATAAAAAAACATTTCAATCTCAAACGAGTGCTTCCAACTTTCAAAACGGCACAACTGTTAGGAATCAGACATCTGATATGACTGATCAGAAATCCTTATCTCTCCCTACGTGCAACTACTGTAAAAAGAAAGACACGTTATTTCTAATTGCTACAGGTTGAAAAATAAGCAACAGAATTAAGACAGAGCTTTTCCAAATGCTCTTATTTCAAAGAGGTCAAGGTCACGGTCTTGTATTGAAGGCAATACATTTGTTGGGCCAAACAAACCCCAGTCTGATTCTATTTTGGAGATTTATGAAAAAATTCATGTCACAAGGTTTTTTGTCACTTATTCGTGATTCTGCCAAACCTATCCCAATTAAAATATTAAGGGACACAGGAGCTTCTCAGAGTCTTTTATTATTAGGTACTTTGCCTTTGTCTGCGAAGTCTTCTTCTAGTGAAAGTGTACTTATTTCGAAAGTAGAGTGCGGCTTTGTAAATTTTGATCTCCATTGTGTTAATTTAGCATCAGATTTAGTTTCTGGACCTGTAACTGTCGGGGCAGTGACTTCGTTACCTATAGAAGGTATCCATTTGTTACTAGGCAATGACCTAGCTGGAGATAACGTCGTGATCAATCACTTGTAACTGTCAAGGCTTGTTTTGGATCAAAATATTTAACCTATTGAGATCCAAATCCTTGATTTGTATCCTGCTTGTGCAGTTACCAGAGCTATGGCAAGACGAGCTATTGAGAATGATGTTGATCAGGAAATTATTCCTTTAGCTGACACATTTATTGGTCAGTCTTTTGATGACATAACTTTCTCTCCTGATATTGGGCAATCAAAAGGTATTGATCCCAGTGATCCTCTTTTTACAACTCATTCTCTCTATTCTAATCAGGGTGACAAAAGACAATCACTTGCTGTCTTACAGGAAGAAGATCCTGAAATATCATGTTTGTTTCAGAGTTCTATTAGTTAAACTGAAGTTTCATTTTCTTACTTAACGAAAACTGGGGTCCTTATGAGAAAACTGAGACCACCTGAGGTACCCACTGGTGACGAGTAGTCAGTGAGCTATCAAATTGTCGTTTCAAAGTCATATCGACAGGAAATGCTTTCTCTAGCCCATGACACCCCTTGGCTGGTAATTTAGGAGTCCATAAGACTTATCACAAGATCTTGAATCATTTTTGCTGGCCGAAACTTAAAAGTGATGTTTTTAAATACTGTAGATCTTGTCACACTTGTCAAATGGTAGGAAAACCCAATCAGAAGATACCTAAGGCTCATCTGCAACCTATTCCTGCATTTGACGAACCATTTAGTAGAATAATGGTAGACTGTGTCTGTCCTTTACCTAAGACCAAGTCAGGCAACCAATACGTGTTGTCTATAATGTGTGCGTCTACAAGATTTCCAGAGGTAATTCCTCTGAGAAATATTAAAACTAAAACCATTGTAACAAGCTTCAGTGAATATTGTTACACTTGTTGGCCTTCCCAAAGCTGTCCAGGCAACCAATACTTGTTGACCATCATGTGTACATCTACAAGATTTCCAGAAGCAATTCCTCTGAGAAATATAAAAACTAAAACTATTGTGAAAGCTTTGATGAAGTTTTTTACACTTGTTGGCCTTCCCAAAGCTGTCCAGTTTGATTAAGGGTCCAATTTTATGTCTGGCATTTTCAGACAATGATATGCATGAATTGGGCATCCAACAGTTTAAATCTTCTGCCTATAATCGTGAAAGTCAAGGGGCTTTGGAAAGATTTCATAAGACTTAGAATATGATTCGGTCATAGCGCTTTGATACAGGAAAGGATTTGGATGTTGTTGTTGTTTGCTGTTAGGGAATCACTTCAGGAGTATTTGGGTTGTGGTCCCTTTTAACTGGTTTCTTGGACATTCTTTCAAATGAAGATTCAATGATTAACCTTTTGGACCATGTCTCTGATTTCAAATACAAGTTGTCATAGGCATATGAAGTAGCAAGATCTAATCTTCACACTACCCAGTAAAAAATGAAATTAAGGTATGACAGAAATACACGGGAAAGGAGTTTAAAACCTCGTGAGAGAATTCTAGCTCTCTTGTCCATACCTCAGAATCCTCTTCGGGCTAAATTGTATGGTCATTATACCGTTGAAAAGAAAGTAAATGACTTAAATTATATAATTAACACTCCTGGGAGGCGGACACAGGAAGAACTTCGTCACATAAATATGTTCAAAGAAATATTTTGACAGAGATAGCCCAATTAATTAATCAATTAATTTAATTGTACCTGTCCCACACCGTGAGGATGTCAACGATGGAATACAATCTGACTGTAGTGATTCTGGTTTAACCAACCTTCAGAATTCAGAAATATTGAACAATATGGACCAGAATCTTTCACATCTACAACAACAGGAAAGAAATGAACTAAAACAACTATTACATGAGTTTCCTGATGTTCCTACACGAAAAACAAAATCTGTCATGACTTTGAAACATCATCTTTACAGGATGAATCATCTCAAACAGGAGTATTTTAAGAACGAAATTCAGTATTTACTGGAGAACCAAGTAAAAGTAATTGGAGTTCACCGTGCATTCTTGTGTCTAAGCCAGATAATACATTCCGCATGTGTACTGACTATAGAAAAGTCAGCAGTATGACCAAAACGGATTCATTTCCAATGCCAAGAATGGATGCTTGCATTGATAAAATTGGAAACGCAAAATATGTCACCCAAGTTTCACCTTTTAAAAGGATTCTAGCAATTGCACTCACAGAAAGAGCAAAATAAATTTCAGCATTTGTAACTCCAGATGGGCTATGTCAATATAAAGTCACGCCGTTTGGAATGAAAAATTCTCCGGCAACGTTTGAACGTCTGATGAACATGATAACATCTGGTCAAATAATTGTGACGCGTGCATCGATGACGTCATTATCTACAACGACACCTGGGAAGATCACTTTAGCAATGCAAATCTGACGATTAATTTGAGCAATAGGGAGTTTACCATGCTTATGTCACATTTGCATAAGATATTGTGTGACAAGGTCAAGATAAACCTATAGAAGATATTCCCTCTGAATTCCTTGTGCCAGTTTGTAAAAAGTAACTGATGCGATTTTTAGGTATGGCTGGATATTATCGGATTTTTTTTCTCAAATATTTCCATAATTGCTCAACCTTTAACAAATTAGTTGAGTAAGAAATCCAAGTTTCATTGATCTGATCAGTGTCAGGAATCCTTTGATAAATTAAAGGTCATATTTAAGACTGCACCAGTTCTTTTAGCACCAAATTTAGGCCAATTATTTAAAATGTCTGTTGATGCAAGTGATGTCGGGGTTGGTGGAGTATTGATTCAGGAAGACAAAAGTGGTGTGGATCACCCTGTGTGTTATTTTTTTAAAAAAAAACTAAACAAGCACCAGAAAAATTATTCCACAAATGGTAAGGAATGTTTGGCTATGATATTGGCTTTACCACATTTTGAAGTGTAGTTTACCTCGGCTCTTTCTCTGGTTATTGTATACAGTGATCACAATCCCATTACTTTCATCAACAAAATGCAAGATAAAAATCGGAGATTGCTGAGATTGAGTTTAATGCTGCAGGAATATAAAATTAACATTCGACACATCTAGGGAAAAGGCAATGGGATCGCTTGCACAGACTATACTGCTTTATGTTGTCAAATTAAGCTGACTGTCATATATAAGACATTTTCTTTTGTAATTTTGATTATTATAGTGTTAGATGCATATTCAAAAGAAAGCTTTATTGCATAAATCTTTCTTTTTCGTTATGAGGGGAGGTATTATATATATATATTGAATTTATAATATGTGTTCATGAGATAAGTTGTTCTATATTTAGGACTTATGATTAAGACACTTAGAATTATTGGATTATTTACATTTTACTGTACGTGTCTTTCTAATTTTCACTTTAATTGTCTATAAATAAATTGCTTGCTGATTGTACTTACATTGTTGGTTTCATTTTCTTTCTTATACATTATTTTAAGACCTAGAGTCGTAACATTATATATATGAATGTATAAAAAATAAAAATATAGTTCTTGCCCCTTATTTGTTTCTATGCAAAGATGTGTGTATATTTGTTTGTTTGGAAGGATAAGCGTTTTGTTTATTTGTTAATAATACTGCATGTTTGCTTGTGTGTTTGTTAATAAGGATGTGTGTATGTTTGTTCATAAGTAGGTGCGCTTGAGCCTAATCTATCCTCTTTCCCTCTTCTGTCTTGTTTGTAAGGGTAGCTGCTGGATAGTTAGTGTGTGCATTAGTAACTGTGCGTTAGTAACCATAAACAACTGTCCTTTCCCTTGTGACATTCGTAATTTTAGTATTACTTTTTAGTCTCGCCCATTTAAGTAAAATATTTGTTTTCCTCTTACGTAAATTCCGTGTCAGCTTCGTAATTTGAGTACTACTTTTAGTCCCTGCTATTTTAATACAATAGTCCCCCTTTTTGTGTCTCGGGTAAATTCCGTTTTAGTTTCAAAATTCTATGATTACTTTAAATCTCGGCCATTTGAATAAAATATTCAAGTTTTGATTTTTAGTCTCCGCTAAAAAGCATGTAAATTTCGTAATTTCGTATTACTTTCAGCTTCTTACATTTTAATATATTTTTTGAGGAGGTTTGTAATTTTTTACTTTATATATTTTTTTTTAACTGCGCATGCACAAACATTTAAAAATAAAAGATTACTTTTGGTTTAGTACGCATGCAGAAACTTTTATTATGTCTACTTCAGGTCACGACGTCATAAAGGTCTAGACCTTTGACCTACTTCTGCTAAGGATGTATGGACGCCGGAAGTCATCTTAAATTTTAAAAGTCATCTTAAATTGTAAAAGTCACACACTATCCCCATGTTAAGTATATGAGCGCTGGATGGGTCTTATATCAATGTTGTAGTAATGACGTGTGTTGGATTCAATGTTTAATTCCCATAACTGCCATAGTGTTCCCTATTCTTAAACCTCTTCGCAATTTAACATTTAATTCCAATAAGTGCTACATCGTCCAATTTACTGCTATATCGTCCACATTAACTACTCCCAGTATTCAATATAATCTGCACAATCTGTTCCGACACGCTCTTTTTGTATAAGTAATATTTTTACAAATGTGGATGTAACTTTTAATGTACTAGAATGAAGAATCCAAAGTTCAAGATTAGGAAAGAATGATGAAGATACCAATAAATGTCATAGTTATCGTCATTATTATCATAATGATTTAAATGAAACCTAAACTAGGAAAATATTGCATTTTGTCAACATTCTTAAAGCACTTCCTGGTAAGAGAGGGCCCAACATAAGTCGACATACTTATACTTATAAAAGACGGACAAATATATAAGCTGATAAACGGGTAATTAACATTTATATGCTTATGTGTCATGCGTAGGAATCTACATTTATACGCATGCATATATATATATATATATATATATATATATATATATATATATATATATATATACATGTATGAGTTGATGCGATTCATGGAATAATCTGATAATTTGCTAATTGAACGAGATATGTACTACCATAGATTATCGATACAAACTTTAGGTAATTGATGCCTTTAGAAGACATATAACCGCCGTTAAGATGGCTCTTTTACGTTGAATTTAGTACTATTATGCGCTTTATCTCAAACCTAAGAGCTTATCGTGAGATGGTGCTTATAAACAAAAATTATTGACGATAGTATTTAATATCCGTATCACATTATCTGATATCAAGAATGTACATTTTTTTAACTAGTTACTTCATACGTTCTCAACCAAAGAGGACAGGGGGTTACATTCAGGTCTCTACTGTTGATCGGATACTTACCTGCTGGAATAATGAAAGTTTAATATGTCTTGCACTGTTTGGGCCCAATTTTGCAAGATGACTTTTCAATTATGATTGTAAATGAGATTTTGAGAAAGAAACGTGGCGACTCTCTATCCCTGTGTTTCATACACCATTTGAAAATATCACATCGGAATAGCGACTGAGAGCAAGCTAATGTGGTGTTATTTATAACAACAGTGTCGTGCAGTGATGATGATTTGGTGAACTGTATTTGCCCATCAACAAAATGCATATCCACTCCATAAACGTTATGCCTATGCTTGCTGTAAAACGAATAAAAATAATTTCTTTATCGATAGGATTGACCGATAAACAATACATATTCTGGATTTGACTATTCAGCCCTTATATATGTCCGCTGGGTTTATTCATACAGCTGAGTGTTAACCAGTTAGCCTCGTGATTGTGTTCTCGTGCTCCCCGAATCCTTAAGTGCGACCGTGCACTATCATGTATAGGGGTGAGCGCATTGCCGCTCTTGCACGAGAGTTAGGCGATCGGTGGTGTTCTTTCGACTACTGGTTGCATTCCTACTTGGAATGAATTATGACGCTCTAACCTCTTTGATGATGTTCTTGATATAAAATGGGTAGTCTTATGCAATGATAATTGTAGAATCCCTTTGATCCTTTGATTCTGTTTTTAGTACATTTGTTCTTTTGACCCATCCCAGGGACCTGCGACCTTAGGAACAAAAGACTATGTGCCTCATGCACATGGTTGTTATGTGGATAAATACAATCGATATATAAAATACTAGGTTTTCCAAAATTTTATCAACAGCTTAGAAGACGATAGGACAAAGGGCAGATGGATGAACAAATGTTTGGGCAGACTGAAGATATCACAATATTCTCGACGCTAAATCGTGAGTATACTACTACTGCCACTACTATTACTACTACTACTACTACTACTACTACTACTACTAATAATAATAATAATAATAATAATAATAATAATAATATAATAGTAATAATAGAAACCCTCAACAACACTCCGATTAACGTCTATACTCTTGATCCTTAATAATACCATAGTACAGAATATACATTTTCTTTCTTCTCTCTGTACATCATTGCTATTTTGAAAGCATTACTCACAACACATATTACTCGTTACACTGTTACTCCAACCAGAACGTTATATGTTATCATTCCCGGTTAGGACTCGCTCTCTCTCTCTCTCTCTCTCTCTCTCTCTATATATATATATATATATATATATATATATATATATATATATATATATATATATATATATATATATATATATATATATATCTTCCGAGAGTTAGGCATGTACACACGCAATTAGACAAGGGAAATAAATGAATAAGTAAACAAATAGATGAGCTACCCTTTGAACAAAGATAAACATCAGAAAAAGAAAGAAAGAGCTCAAAACAATATTCTGTAGAACAGGATATCGGTGCCTCTTGCGCTTACTGATGAGCCAGTGAATGAAATATGGACATTTAATAATTTTGGAAGAATAAATTCAATTCATAGTTGGTAATCAAAACTACTATCTGGAAAATATTTGTCTCCACTACTATCCGTCGATGATAAACACAGTAGCCGAAATTCCTTTGCTTATAATCACATCAATGTTGACAAAGAATTATCGAACAGATCTGCTAATACAACTTTAACAAATGTTACACTTGATTCTTAACGAATGACTTTAGATGGAAGCTTGATAAGCCTGAAGGAACATAAAAACAAAACAAACTGATCGATCATTTATTTTCAACACAGCCACAGAAAAGTTCATGATTACTGTGAAAGGATTGTCGAGTAAGTTTTATGCTCAGTAGTATACATTATGTAACTGTTTACAGAAGCAACAAAGTATTCCTTTGACAATCAACAAAATCACGGAAGACAGTAATGTAAGTATAAACATTTTTTAAAACAAAATACTGATCGCCATTTTGTCTGGCTTCGTTTGAGAAGGACGCATGATAATATATTACAAGGAACAGTGCATATATTAGCCAACGTTCATCAAGGTATTCACCCGCAGTTCAACGGAAACAATAATCTAGAAGGTCACACAATATATATTTTATTTTCGATATCAAAGGAAACATTCAGGAACATTAGTTGAACTCTGTAATGTTTTAAAGTGTTCCAATTAAATTAAATGGGTGATAAGCTATTTTTTTAAATATCAGATTCTGCTTCCCTTGACTTGAGTCATTGCTAGTTGCAAAACAATAGAGGTTACTATACGTCCCGGTTGTTGTACTGATAACCACGTATACAAATCATATATTCGTCTTCAAAAGAACGAAATCAAAATACATTAAATGCATTTATTGGATCATTTTCCTTTGTCATTACTAGCTGATGACGCAGCCTTAAAGAATGGAAAGAAGATTGAGAGATTTTGGTTTACAGGTTAAACGGATGTTCTAGGAAGGATATGAAGATCGATTGGTTACCTGTATCCATATGTGCTTGCATACTGCGGATGCTATCCGTATGTAACTATATGTTTTTACCTTCCCTAACACATTTCTTCCTTATTCAGTATTATACATGATTCATACATGCACCCGGTATCATTTAGTTCTATATGGTGTTATGTTAGTACAACAGCAGATAAGAACACTAATAACAACAACAATAATAATAATAATAATAATAATAATAATAATAATAATAATAATAAATCTCTAATTGTATAGGGGTTTATTATGTTTGAAAATATGCATACGTTAGGTTATATGAATACATACTAGTAGCTATTATACATGTCTAGACATCCTAGTTAAAGATATTTTGATATTCTATATTTTGGTTCTCTTATAGAGCCCCATTGAATTAGACTGAGAAATACCTTTTGGGAAGAAAAATACATAAATAAAAAACATATTTGAAACGTTCTTAGAAAGAAACTTTAAATCTGTTGAACTAATGCAAACTCTAAATACTTCATGTCTATAGACAATAATAATCAATGGTCAGCCTCTTAATTCCATTAATATTAGGTGCACTAGAATATGACAATAACGTGCATTTGTGTTTACATAAGAATGGGACATTTTTCTTAAAGAAGAAGCTAATATTATTGATAGACAATTCAGAGGTACCGATTTAATTAAGTTCCTGATGCTGAATTTGGAAGGCTGCAACATAATTCTTTCGCTTATAGAGGTTAGGTAGACTCCTTTCACATATTTTAAGTTGAGAGCAAAACATTAAAAACAGAACATATTTCCTAAACTGATTAACACAATTTATATTTTAATTGTAGATGAGAATAAGAATAATCAAACAGTCGAGTTTTACTTAATTAAATTCGATATTTCTTAATTCAGAAAACAATTTTCGTAATAATTTCTATAAAAGATATCATATGCACTGCACGCAACATGACTCACGTCAAGTTTTAATACTTTAATATCATGTAACATTAGCATATTTGATTTTTGTTCATGTGTTACGGAATTATGTATCATTTCTTTATATAATGGTATAGTTTTATTAGTTTATGAATTGTGTATAATAGTCTAATAGGTGTCGTTTTGCAGAGTGCACGTATACGGTAAAATTAATATTGTTGGTTGAAGCATGAGTCATATCACGTGATTCAGCGCGTGAGATTTGTCATTTTGACCTGCATTCAATGTTCTGACCTGGATTTAGTAGTTCAGTGAGTGATTCATTTTCTGTTGACTAGAAGTACAATAAGTTCGTAAATACCGAGATGTTGATTTAAGACGGAATAAAGAAATGGGTTTTGTTTGTATTTCAATGACGCAGATTAAGAAACTATATACAAGGATGTAATCGGAGCGTTCGTCATTCTTCTATAGTACGTTCAGTCTGAGAAGTCATACATGAGATTGGTTCATTTTGTGTGCGATATTCTGCTTCAGAGATTATTATACAGTACATTCTGGATTTAGTACTGCTACTTAAAATTTAAGTATTATACAGCTCCGTTGGAATTATCGGAAACATTTCTAGAACTTGTGTGATATTCCACATTCACAAGGATTATTTGGAATTAATAATATTTGGATATAACTGATTCTTGTTAGTACATCAACACTTTTCTGGTTTCATTCGGAACGTTCTTCATTCGGAATATTTGGATTAGCTTCCGGATCAATGAACTTTAGAACAATTTAGGACTATTAAGGATATTCTGTACTGTAAGGTATTTTTAATTCTTTCACCTTGATTGTTTGTTGAAATATTTTAATATTTTAGGAAATTAAATATTTGTATTTTAAATCTTGAAAGCTTGTTTGAGTCTTTTCTTTTGTTACATTTACCCCTAGTCGTAACACATGTCATACATTTTAGGTTTGTGATACGGTTTCCTATGCAGTAATTTTGAAGAATTACATAAAGATTAGAACGTAGCAGCTTATTTTTGGAGAAAGTAAATAATCTCAGCGATTATATTATCGGAAAAGATAATATTATGTGTTGATCAGTGTTATGTATAAGTATTTAATTCTATTTTAAGACGATACACTACAGAATATAAAAAGCCGTCAGCTCATAATCTAATCTTGAAAGAATTGGCTTAATTTACATTTCACAGTAACTATATATATATATATATATATATATATATATATATATATATATAATGCTCTGCAATCAGATATAGGTTATTAATAATAAAGATGTTTACTATTCTGAGGCATCTCTCTATACAGTGCACACACACACGGACACACACACGCACGTACATGTGAAGAGTGTCCACGTCTCCTCTTAAGTCGTGAATCTAATTATTCAGTATGCTCTTTTCTACGTTCTTTATTCATTTAGGATATGATATCAATGACAAATATATGTGACAAAACTGTGTGTATTGTGTCTGAATAAAGAATTTTAGGTGAGTTATGTAATGTCTCTTTTCAATTATGTTGTCATGCCTATGCGTGGGCAGATTCGGTAACTGCATGGACATTTTATTTATATTTTTTATATTAATTTTTTTAAAATTCTTTTGTGTGCATAATCACATTGCCATGGCGGAAGAATGGACATTTACGGTCATTTTGCACTTGTAAACCTAACATTTATATTTTTCGGTTGGCAACTGACCGCGGGGTGCAAGTAACGGTTACCTCTTGTGACCGAGGGGTTCGGGTCGGATGAACCTAATCACATGCAAGTGTACATGCTCATGTTCGGGTTTCTATCCAACTTGAACCTGGAGGCTGAGGATTGTTACACATTTGGCTACACAAATGACCTTCATAAAAGTTACTTTTCACATATAACTTTTAAAGATATTTTTAACTGAATCTATTGCGCTGCTCGACCCACAACTTTTTCAGATGAGAGAAAAAAACCTTGGGACTTCACACTTTGAGCTGAATCAAAGTTAATGAGAGGAGGTGCTCATCCATCCATGCCATGCACTATCAATGAGTCATTCTGTTAGTAGCGCATTGGCCTACGACGGATTCAGATGGACCAATGGACAAACCTTTGAGGCTGGCTATTGATAGCGCTACGAAAAGAAATTGTGGATATTTTTACGCAAACGCCATTTTCTTCTCTAATATTTGAGCAAGGGAGAATTATTTTACAGACCGTATGTTTCCGATATTTGAATATCTCCCAAAGCACAATACGGCCAACGCGTAATCGTTTATATATTGTTCATCTGTTTTGTAATGTGTCAATCGAATCCAAAAGTACACACTAAAAAGAAGTCATATAACTGGTATCAGACTTACGCGTCGGAAGGTCATTTATTAAAAACGACTGTTAAATTAAACGGTAATTCAAATAATAATTTACTTAACAAACGGTCTCTAAATCACAAGTCAGCAAATGCTAAAATTTACAAGTACATAATAATGCGCATTATGACAAACGATGTAAAGAACTTTCTATTCCCACTAAGCAGGTAGGGGAAATAAGGTTAGCATGAATGCATGCTGCTTGAATTTTTCCAGCCTGTATGATTTGAAAATACTGATGGGTGATCTTTCTCTTTGAAGGTCGGGGAAGAATAAGCGCGCTGCGCAATCTTCCTGTGTCAACCTAGAGCGATTTATCAATGTAATCCCTACACAACTAGTCTTGTTCAACCAGACTCTCATGTGATCATCCCAATAATTTAACATTCGGTTGGTTGAAATATATCTTATGTACAGCAAATAAGGTCAAGTTACAAGTTCTCACAACTTATACATATAAGCCGCCACAAATCATGCAACTATAAGACAGTAAAAGGCGCCAAAAATTTTACACATTGGTTTTCTTAATTATGAAGGCATTAAATAAAATTAACATAATAATAATAAGGAAAATACAAATAGCTTGAAAGTGAACACTAAGTAGAAATGAGGAACAGAAGGAGATACATATAGATGTAGAGACAGAAATACACAGATATACCGTGGCAGGTTGAGAACATAAGGTGCTAAACGGAGACGAGCAATGATAAAAATTTGATTTAAATAGAATTAATATATATTAATAGCATAATTATTTAAAATCTTTTTGTTTCTTTCATTGGGTTTAAAAATAATCTTTAATTTTCTATTAGTATGTATAAATTCAATTCAGTTAAAAGCAGCGCGATCTTCCAATTTTATATTTATATCGTATTTAAATTAATCTGTATTTCCCCTAAGAAGAAATGCCATATACAATTTTATGAAAATAGCATAGTTTATGCCTATATTAATCATTATGCTTACGACATTCTTCTTTTAAGACGAGTCAGAATTATCCCTGCTTTTAATAGTATATTTTCTAATTAAACTTCAGTCGATCAGCCATTCCGAACAGCATCATTATATTCAAAAAAAAAAGAACGCATCGACATAAACTATATCCTTTCTAGTTTTCTTTTTCGGTTTAATTTATATTCAAGTATTTTCAAGGTATTTGTCATTTTCCAGTTCGACTGAAATATGTTATGGATTTGTTTGGTCCAAATGCCTGGACTACTCAAAGCGACGCTTATGTGTTTGCAAAAGATTGTGGGTCCCTGAAAAAGATCATATTAAGGAATATCTCACTCTCTAATAAGCAAGTGAGACTATTCAGATTTACGTGCTAACTCCTTTTGCTATGATGTTTTCATGACAGAAAATATCTGCATGATATGGGGCTTAAGCAGAATGGCGCTAATTAAGGTGTGTTTATTACTATTGACCTAATCGAGCAATATATGCATATTAATTACCAAAATTTCTCTCGAACATAATTGCTTATTAACCACCCCACCCCTCCCAACCCCCCAACCCCCCCCCCCCCAAAAATACCTCAACATATATTGTTGTCTGGAAATTGTTTCTGCTGATGAAGCTATATTTTCTGAGTCGAATAAGGAAAGTTTACAACTGTAAATTTAATTTTGGGTGAGTATAATGGTGCGATTATATGTGTAATGATGATAACTAAAGATAAAGCATACATTTACAACGATATAGCATAAACTTACAAAGTTTCGTGAATATACATAACAATAGAACATACTATTTATAGCAACAAAACTCCGTTTTTACATGTTACCTAGGACCATGCACTTGTACATTGTTCGTAACGTAATGACCAAAATTACAGCACTGGGTTTACAATACATATTGTAAAGAGACACATGCTGAAAAGGAAGCCGTATGCATTCCAAAGGCAGTCATGGCGAAATTACTGGGACATTTATTTCTCCATCGTCTGTTATGGCCACTGCACACCACACTGGTCGTTAAAATGAATCTGCAAGACGAATTATATATATATATATATATATATATATATATATATATATATATATATATATATATATATATATATATATATAATACAAACTATATGGTAAAAAAAATTCCTTCCAAGTTCACGGTATCCAAAAAGGGATCACGTGTGTCAGGGATTGATTAAGATAAATGCACCAAACTAACAATGAACTGTGCAAAGCTAGTTTTTAATTAGCCTAAGCGCTTTGGAATCTCATTGAGTCTTTGTCGAAGGCAAACACAAAACAGAGAGAGGACAAAAATAAACACAAATGAAAGCGTTGAATGAACAAAATTTTACATGACTATGTCTAGTGGAAGTATTGTTTTAAAATTTTAGATGTCGTGTCACTTATCATCGGAGTTCAGACCAATTAGGCGTGACATGAAACTAATATGATCAAACAGCGTAGATAATTTAAATTATTTTCGAGCGGGAATCCACCCCGTGCCGCAAATAACGGTACATATCGCCTAGTTCTCATGCTCTAGCACACTTGTTGTCACTCGATCATGCACTCATCCTGCAAAAAGGATGGAACAAGTCGAAAGAAAGGATTCGGGGGTGCAAGTGAACTCACTCGCTAGGCACGTGGAGTTGAGCACTCCGCTATATGTACGCACCCAATGGATTTCTATTTAGAAATGCCAGGTGTATACCAATACATGAAATTATTGTAATACGTTGACACCTATGTACCAAATAGATCGGAAAGCGCCTATCCCCAGATCCCATATCGCACGTATGGATACATGACTATATGAAATAAGTTTATACAGAATGACACCAGTATAATCAAACGTGTTAGAGAGTTAAAACTCGTTGCAAATAGGAATCGAACCCGTGATTAGCTCTCATGCACCAGGGCCCTAATCCAGATGGCCATTCATTTATTCCAAAGGAAGGATCTACAAGGTTGAAGAATATGACATGCTGGTGCACGAGAACTCGTTAGGAAAGCGGAATTAACACTCAGCACAAGCCCACTGATTTTCTATTTACAAAAAGAGCTGTATACATGACGTTATAAATACACAAACTAACACCTATATACCAAACATATTGGAATATCATAACGTTTAAACACACCATAAATTTAGTCCATATGTTTGAATCCCTGAATACAAAACGATGAAACTTCCAGTACGAGTACAGTCACATAGGAAACAAAAACAACACGAAAGTATGCTTAATTCATACGAATTCAACAGTGATTTCATATACATGTTAGGCAAAACAGTGCGTTTTGGAAATAAAACTGTCGGTTGAGCCGTATCGCTCATACTATTACAGAACACTTGGAACCACGTTTAAGATCATATCACAGATTTTAAGTACATTTCACAAAGTGAGACAAGTACTTAAATTGAATTTAACGGACTATTGTATGGGCCCGTTCCATTCTGAATCGTACACCACCTTCGGTCTTCGAAAGTATTTACCTGGTCCAGTTACTATCTAACTGATGATTATTTAATCTCTATATACCTTACAAAATTTCAAACCAAACCTTGTTCCGTCTACGCATATTTTTTTTATTTGGAAAAATAAAGTTGTTAACGGCGAGTGCAATGTTAAAGAAAATGCTATTTATAGTACAAGCACAGCCTAAGACACGTCGTAAGGTGCATGGTTGCGACGTGGATCCTCGCACAGGTAAAACTAAAAGACGGTACACTTATACTGTATAAAACGTGCACAATACCGTCTGCTATAATCAGTAAAATTAAAATAACGGCTGCGAAAAAATTATCTGAATCATAAAAATGTAATGTAAGTAAAACTAAATTACTTACTATTTTAAATGTGCTTAATTACGATTTTTACAAAAATATTATAATGCAATTTTTATTCAGACTTCATTATTTTGGAATGTGTGGTATGTAATTTAAAAAAAAATGATAAAGTCTATATTTGACTTACATTACATTTTTATGATTCAGATAATTTTTTTCACTGAAGTTTCGTTTATTTTATTTTAATTTTTCTGACGAATGGTATTGTGCACGTTTTGTACAGTATAAATATAAAATCTTTTAGTTTAACCTGCGCGAGGATCCGCGTCGCAACCATGCACCTTACGACGTGTCTTAGGCAGTGCTTGTACTATAAATAGCATTTTCCTTAACATTGCACTCGCCGTTAACAACTTTATTTTTTACAACTTAAAAAAGTATGCGTAGATGGAACAAGGTTTGGTTTGAAATTTTGTAAGGTATAAAGAGATTAAATAATCGTCAGCTAGATAGTAAATGGGCCTGGTAAATGCTTTCGAAGACCGAAGGTGGTGTACGATTCAGAATGGAACGGGCCCATACTATAATTCAAAGTTATTTCATACATTGGTGCATACTTGTACATAGGTAAAAAAAAATAGTCAAGGTTTCAATATTATTTCACTCACCGTAGCAGCCATTGCAAGTATAACCACAATCTGTTTTATTATCGGGGGCAGTCCAACGACACAGGGGTGCTGAACAATTTTTCAAGTATATCCGATCTGCGCACCATACATACTTTCTGCAGGCATATGGATGGGGCACAAATATAGCGTTTGAAGTTTCGCATATATTGCCTGAAAATGAAATTTACTAGAATTATCACAGTTAAGCGGAGACGCGTGATATGAAACTGTCAGAAACGGATCCACTATCAGTGATCCCCCCTGCCATACACGCACATATATTTATCATTGAAAGTCCATTCAATTTCCAATTGGTGCAAAACCAATATAAGTTCATATTATTATCATTATTACATCCTAAATAAGAGACAAAATAATTGAATTTGGCGGACCATTGAAAGCATACTAATTTAAAACATGGAATTTCAATGTTCGAAATTTATATATAACTTTTGGAACTACAAGTTTTTCAACACTGAAAGCCCATTTTATTTCTGTACCATCATTTTTCTTACACGTATACATGTTATAAACATTTATGCTATTCTTGTGAACATAGGCCTACCACTGAAAATATTGAATTTCGAATTCCTGGAGAACTTGAAAATATGCTAAGAACAGGTCACTTTAAAATTTCCACGTTTATCCACACATACTTATCCCTAAATTGCAATTGATTTGCAGAATATATTACAGCTACTTGTTTTCAAAATCAATTTTTTTTAAGGTATTTGCAAATGATTGCACACGGGAGATGCAAGCAGTTTGCAAATACTCATGTTGGGCAGCAAAAGGATTCGATAAAGGGTCGTTGTAATACAAATCATTTGCAAAAAAGCAACTTAATTATCGTTTGCAAAGATTTTGCAAATAGGTACTTAGAAAAAGTAATTTCAGTTAAGTCAATTGCAATTAGCAATAGTACACATGCGAGGTTTGCAACCAAGGGCTTAAACATTTTTCACTACAAATATTTTGCAAATGCGGATTTTACATTTCAGAAATCCACGTATTGGATGATATGAAATCCCGAACCGCCCTCAAATTGAGAAAATAAATCAAATAACAACGCCTAATACTTAGCATTCCGTTTTCTTAAAAATCAACGTCTAGATGAATATTCAGATCGCGAGGAAAACAGACTGACAGCAAATTACTGTGAATGAGCAAAACGATTCCAAAATAAAAATCCAACCACTTACATTACAAAAGAATTAGTGACTATATTATTCAACATCGTATGAATACTAATAATGTGCTTCCATGCAGTCGTTTGTAACATCCATCTAATGGGCATAACTTTTCAATAAATGTAACCAAATAACATATACATACATACATACATACATACATACATACATACATACATACATACATACATACATACATACATACATATATATATATATATATATATATATATATATATATATGATTATTGTGGTATGTTGATTGCTTCAAGAAAGATATATCTTGCTATCTACTTTTTTCATCAGGCTAATTGTTTTTTAAGCAATGTATTTATACTATCTTAATAAATTGTAGATAAATAAATGAATTGATAAATAAATAGATATCTGAATCATGTATTCAAATACTCTAAACGTTAGATGAGTTATGTTGAATACATATGCTGTATTATATTATAATTATTTTTGCTTTTTCACTGCTAAATCTTCTTTTATATTACGTTATTTCACATAATATCGCTGTCTTTGTGGGGAAAAAAGAGAAGAAAAAAAACATACACAAAATGTAAAGATTATTGCTAAATAATATCGTGTTAAATGATATTATTAACAAAAATAGTGATGGATGGTGACACGGCAATTTACACTAAGAAGACGTTTCAATGGAAAAAAATTCCGAAGCTTGAAAGAATTTCGAAGCCGGCGCTTTGACATAATTTAAGCTTAGCCGCACTTATTACGCGGTTTCCAGTAGATTTGAACCGCAAAGCTCTTTCTGGATTTATAGCGTTCTCTTTTAGACAATGTGCTCTCCAGCATGATTGTGCAATGTGCAGATATATTCTAGTAGCCACACACCGACAATAGATTTTTGACAATATTCATTTGCAAGACGAGGTAGACCAATCATCTGATTCTGAAAGACAATTTTACTGCCGGGTGAGTCGAAAAAGGCCACTCAAATTTTAGTACTTAGCGTACTATATGGAAAGAATATACACACGTTTGGCAGTTACATTGTATGCATTACTTAGGGAATAAATTGGGTCTATCATTATCACTCTTTGTATTATTTTAACGACAAAATGTCTTATTCGAGTTGTTTCTCATCGGGAGATTAAAGCCGCAACGATAATATTTCCTGTCACATAAGCCTTGTGCATTGGAATCATTTTACAAATTGTGATTTAAACGAAAGTCTATGAGACGTTTCAATGTTCGAACGTATTGATAGCCATTTACATGTAAGCCCATTATATTCAGCAGACGAAATGTATTATTTAGGAATATGATTTTCTGTCATATCTGGTGGGGTGTTGTTGCATGTAAAAGTGAAATATAATTTTTGAAACAGTTCATATACCTTTTTGCGTCATAAAAAAATATATTTGGGTTTTATTTCAGTTGTTTGTCAATAACCGTTGGAATGCAATTGTTTTATTGTTTGTGTGGAGGAGTTTTTCGGGTTGTTTCGGGCGAGTAAATTTGGCCTTTTAAAAATGGCTTTTCAATGGTCGACTTAGAACGAACGAAAGACCATTTTTGTATGATATAATAGCACTATTATCCATCTGTTGCATATTTCGCGGTATTTCAATGGCGTTTCAATGGATTTGTAATTTTATTTTTAGATAACTGTACAGACCATGTCAGACTGATCACAGAAAAGGTGGTCTCTCAAAAATGACTGGATTGCTTTTGGACTTGTGGAGGACTATAACAAAAAAACGAAGACCTTTAATATAGAAACCGTCAATTTTGTTAGATATTCAGTATAATAAAAGTGATCAACATCAAAGAATTTTAAAACGAAAAAATCCAGTAGTGGCTTCTCAAGACAGTAATGTAGCACAAATCTGTGCAGAAATATTTCTACAAGCGTTTTTTTTTTTTTTTTTTTTTTTTTTTTTTATCAAACAAAACCCCAAAGAAAAAACATATCTGAATACACTAGCCACTATGTATACATCAGATTATGTATCTGTGTATGACGTAGTAATGGACAATTAAATTGTAAACAAGACAAGTTGGGAATCAGACTACAAATTCCAGAAAACCGTAGTTTTAATCTTTGCAAATAAGTGAATTATTTGAAAATAATAAAACCCCACATTTTCCGCATAATTAAATTAGATTCTAAGATTGAAAATAATACGCAATTTAACATATTTCGGCTACTCTCATATATTTATTAGGCAATTGTTCTGAAAATTCAGTCTGATTCCTCTATTTTCTTGCTACAATAGAATTGTTCCATTTCGACGTCACACTCAAGATAACGTATGTGTATAGCAGGCAAGACTTATCTGAGTTGTGTTTTCCTTCTTGTGAACATAAACATGGGTAGGCTGAATTAAAACTCATACATTTTGGAGATTTTGGTCCAGTTGAATTATAAATATGAATCCGATTCTTTCCATCATAACCAACAAACAACAACAACAAACTTAAGGTATGTTTGACCTTTCATTAGAACAGATGTTAGGGCCTTTTCCGCTGAAGAAAAAGGTATAGTGGCATGCATGCATTGTGCATGCTGGATACGCTGGAAATAATTCTTCTAATCAAACAAGCAAGATGCGTGCAAGCAGCCACTTATTTTGCTAGTGTACTAGGTACCCAGTAACATATTGTACTGAAAGGTCATATGGATAATCTATTCTTGTCGTGCTATACATTAGCATAATTAAAAACAAATTCATTTAATTATTTATGGTGTTGAAAGTCCAGGAAATGTATGCATTTAATTGTATTTCTGCCAGATTGCATACATGTCCATGCCATTATGTACAGTAAGTTATTCTTTTTTGATGTTTGTTTCCTCAGTCTACTTGTTAGCATTTAATATACATGTACTTAGAAAACATGAAAATACACGAGTGTGTCTTTGTTTGCGCGTATGCTTTTTGAAATAAACACATTTTGGTTAAATTAATTATCATGTCAGGCTTAGTTTTTACTTTCAGATATATGGATTATTGCCTCATCAATAATCTTGTGGGCCAAAAGAGGAGCCCTCTGAAGAAAGAATCAGCATTTAAATACTTAAAGATTTTGGGATATGAATTAAGTGGATGGGTAAAAGAGAGATGAAGTGGAAGGATGTTGCAGTACGTTTGAGACAGAGGCTCGTGCATGCGTCTCATCTTCCAGATATGCTGATCATTCATGCAGGCGGTAACAGTTTAACGTCAACGGATACTACATAGCTAACTCGTTACGAAAAACACGACATAGCAAATATCTAACAGTTGTTGACGGTTACTATTCTTGGTCTGATATACTGCCTATGTTGTCACTGAAAGCAAACGCTTGAATGTTAATAGAGCATGGCGAAGGGTGTTTATTCCAACGAGAGGAATAATGATCTGGGACTCTGAAATACTATATGATACCATAGGCTGTTTTAGAGATGATGGAGTTTATTTATCAGATATTGGTAATGAAAGCTTTAATATTACCTTTTTGGGTACATTCACTAAGTCATGTGCACAAAGGAACAATTCTGCTAAGAAATATCACTGGGAGAAAATAACGTACCGACGTGTGTTTATTTCTGACTGGAAACTTAATGACAGTGTTACTAAGTTCCATGGTTCTGACAAGTACTTTTACAAGGGTAGTTCTACCAACTAATTTAACATAAAAACAAAATAAATCAGGAGTAAACTCCCTTATGGTGAGTCCTATTGTTTTCAGCATGTTATGCATGGGTGCAAGTTTTAATTGTTCACAGAGTGCTTTCTGTGTAGCTGTTGTTATGACATGGTGTGCCCTTATACCAGGCATGTGCAACCTACGGCCCGCAGGCCAGATCAGGCCCGCTACCTGGTTTTATCCGCTTATTTACATCATAGGGCGTGTCTTTAAAAGTCCCTTATCAGGTCCACGCCCTGGAGGAAGTTGCACATGCCTGCCTTATACAGTCAGGCCAATAGGGGCGCTCTACAGTTTCGTATTTTGCATAGGGTTAGATTTTTAAGGAAAACGAATTACCTAGGTTTTCCTCACTGGTTATCCTGGCTATTGAACTTGTGTATCTTAGGTATTGTTAAAAGAACTTTTAATTCCCTTTATTGTGGTGTATGATTGATGGGTACAATTTAGGTTATAGAGTATACAGCTCGGTCTTACTTAAGATGTACACCTCTTAAAAAACTGCTAGCTCTGCTTGGTCATTTTCACTTCCTGGACTTCAAAGGTAAATATAAAAAAACAGCCGATAACTTTTTTATATATTTTGTACTTCATTCATTGTACTTTCAGAGGCTGGTATTGTCTATTCTGGCAAAATTCGTTTCCCTATTTTAATAACTACTGAAATTAGTGTAGTTTTGACTCAATCAGTCTGATTTTTCGAGTACTTTGGAGGGACCATTTCTGTCTGCTGTGTGCTTAGATCATGACAGTTTCCACAAATACAATATGCAAAGAAATTTCGGCCACAGTACATGAATGTAGCATAGAGGTATGCCAACATTCACTCTGTTGTGCATGTTGCAAATGCAAACAACTTCATCTTACACCTGTCACTCTCTCAGAAGCACGTAATATCTGCAGAGCGCCCCCATAACCGGTATCAGGCTCATTAGGCATATCTGACCTGTTTTTAAGCATTTACTATTCATCGCGCATGTGAGCTTTTCTAACCAAATTAACAACGAATACATTACTTCGAGTAAATATTTCTGTATGTTGTACTTTCCTCGTGAACCTGTACTAAGATAGGGATATTTATGTATTAAATACATATAATTTATTCCATCAATTCAAAGAGCACAAAAAGGGAGTGTAGAAATATAACTCGACCGGAAATTGTCAGGAGTTATCTCCCTTAATCCAATCCAGTAGATAATTATGGGTTCAAGTTCAGTAATTGTTAATAAAAAACAGACGTATATATATATATCATATGGTCGCCATGCTCTTTAAGTTTTTTTTAAGGTAAATATAATTATGTAGGATACTTGAGTGGTAATTATTTTCATATATTCAGTTCCATTTCTAATGTGCAATGACATTAGGTGCAATGCTACGGTTTTGAATATTTCTTTTGTTTTAAATATTATTTGGTTTACTGCAACATTTAAAAGCTGTCCCTCTAGGGACTTCAGGATTTTAGTCGTTTTCCAGTAAGCCGTTAGCATGTACATCTTAAATAGTTTGTGCAGCTCAAAGTATCAGAGTCTTCAGGACAAAACAGATTTATTTCAAAGGCTTATTTCAGATGTACTATTAGCTATCGTCAAAATTAAGACCTTTAATCATTTCTTAAATCAGTAAGTTAAGTAAAATATATGATATGCTATGTAAACTGCATGGTTTCTATGATTTTATCAATTACAATTAATATTATTGGTACAATTTACTTGTTACTGTCAGTTACAGGTAGGCTGGTGGTTATGCTGCTTAAAAGGCAGGGGCAGTTTATATATACAAATTGTAGGATGTTCAGAGCAATAAGTTTCTCCACGCCTTTTTTTTTTTTTTTTTTTTTTTTTGTTATTTGAGCGGGAACGGTTCTGATGAGTAGATTCATTGGAAAACAGTTACACTATACAGTTTTATGGCGACATATAAAACGTCAAATTGTGTTTATTTCTACCAAGTGATATCAGTAGGAAACATTCATTGTAAAAGTGTGGGTAGTTCTACCAAGTATTTCACAAGAAAACATAATCAATTGGGAGTTACGTCGCTGCTGTTACCATTCTATGCATAGGTTTAAGTTTCAAACATTAATAAATCGCGTTCAGCGTTTATGTTGCTCTCACAACTCACAAGGTGTTGCTCTCACAATTCACAACTCACAAGGTGTTTCCTTATGTTGTCAGATTGATGTCCTTCTCACGTTTATTTGGGCCTGTCTTTATATCTTGAAGAATTTACTATAATATCGGTCGGGCCTGTTTTATTCCAATGAGTAAATTTCTGTGATTAACTTGTTTCTTTTTAAAGTGTCTTCTTTGTGAAATTATATATACATACACACAATGTATTTTATTGGAGCTGCACATCTTTTTAAAAACTTTTTTTTTGAAATAATTTAAATTTGATCATCCCTTACATGAAATTTATGACTTTTATTTTTAGAAAAATGCTTCAATTATTTTGTTTATTCTTCTTCTAAATCTAGGGTGCCATTGACAAAGGTGTTACTTAGCACGTACAACAACCATGTGCAAGTTCAAAATACTGGAAAATTTCGCTTTATGGCTCTGATCAATAATGCTACATAAAAGTACACAAATTGATCAGTTCATATGATTTGAAATTTACAAAGCCTAATGAGAAAACGTTACGGACAGGTAGACAGGAAAAATTCACGCTGATCTTGAATTTGACTGTGACGAAAGGACCCCGAATATATCATGCTACACATATTTTAGTGATGATATACGTGTGCCAAGTTTCATAAATTTATATCATGTTCTTAAAGTCATAAAGGACAGAAACCTCTGACGACAAAAATAATTTGCACACGTTAAATTTCGAACTTGACCATAACGAAAGAACCATGAATGTGACACGCAACTCATTTTAAGCAATAATACATAAGTGTGTAAACTTTCATCAATTGGTCTTATGTTGTACTGTAAAGCAAAGTGCAACAGAAATACTACTGATACATATAACCCGCTTTTGCGAAAAGGCGGGAAATAAGACAAATCAGAAGCAAAAATTGATTGCGATACCTGGTATAATTAAAACTTTCCTGTCAACGTGAAGCGATGTTCCATTGTCATCTAATACGTCAGCAGTGTCTACTTTACATCGAATAAACGTGTTATTCCAGTCTGAATTAAATGTATAGGAGAAAGTCGCAGAGTATGTGGTGCTGCATTCCCCTTCCATCTGAACTGTAGTTATGCTAAATGGAGCAGGAATAAAGGTGTTGTTCCCACCTTTGTTTGTTTCAAAC
This sequence comes from Margaritifera margaritifera, assembly GCA_029931535.1. NCBI lineage: Eukaryota > Metazoa > Mollusca > Bivalvia > Unionida > Margaritiferidae > Margaritifera > Margaritifera margaritifera. The sequence goes on from JAQPZY010001009.1 coordinate 785,973, forward strand.
ACAATTTTCCTGGCAGGATATCCTACTTCCCCAGTACAGTTGACACCTGAAGCTGTATTTTCCAATATCCCACTTGTCGAAAATGTTATCAGTTGAGGTATGTCGGGTCTTCCTGCAAACAAAAAGGAAAAACGAAACAAAACTATTATAAAATTAGATAGTGGAAATCGTCAATATTTATGATCACACTGCTTTCTGAAAATGCCTTTCTAATGCAATGCAATTACATCCATACATTGACACATACGAGAAAGAGGCGGGAAATAACTGACGAATTTGTAAAGAAAGGCCCATCGCTCATATTTTTCAACTCGTGGCCACTTTTGATGTATATCAACTCGAGTATTAATATAATTAATTTGTACTTATTTTTTGGTCTTGTGTGTTGTTCAATTGATTTTTATAAATGAAGGCGCTTAAAGTTTAAAACAATAGTACTAGAACAACTGCAATCGCTCGCCATCGCAAATCACCATGATTTTCACTGCCTGTTTCAGCCCACCTACCCTCTCCTCTTCCATTCCTGGTACTCATCTTCAGCCTCAAGGCATTGAACTAGGGATAATAATATAGAATCCAGCAAATATACGATGCGCTTTTCTATTATGACTGCGGCATATCAAGCTTGGTCAGAAAATATTTGAAAATATCTTTGTGTTTTATCTTTGACATTTGACCCCCTCCCAGGAACCCCAAGCGAGGGACCTTGATCTCTGCTTCTGCGATTTGTAAATTAATCTAATTAATATCTCATACATACGCATGACACTGAGGTTTCCACGTGAAGAGAATGCACCTATAGTGCAAAAGTAGTCTCCTTTGTGTGCGCAGGTCAGGTTATCAAAATCCGTATAAATAGTCGCAGCTGTTGAATTTATCCTACTTGTGCTTCGTATTCTTATTCCCGTGAAATTAGTTGTCCTTGTTCCGTCAATTGTCATAGATGCCACTTCTTGGAATCCAAAAGCGGTTTCCCGTTCAATTTTGACACTCAATATATTTGTCATATCTCTGGCGATACATGTTAAACTAAGTGGTGATCCGATGTAGCCAGACGATGAAGATGGAACAAAGTATATATCTGTTAAAGGTGACAAAATATATAAATTATGACGAAGATAACATTGTCATTATTAAAAACATTGTTAAACGTTCGTGTTACTATTGGGTTTAAATGTCAGAATTATCTCAGTCTAAATTAAGTGTAGAAATTCTAAAACGAGTGCATCTATATAGCATCTGAAACTCTTCAAAGCAAATCAAACAACAACAATAACAAAAACAATAAAACAAACCAGCGAACATACTTTATATTGTCAGGAATATTTTATAATTTTTCTCTTGAAAGATCCATTTTGTAAATATTTTGGGATATAATTTATGTGCCATATAATTGGCCATGTAAATATGACGATCATCAACGGCTTCATGTGTGCAATCGTCAGCTAGAGCAGTCGGGAAACACTTTGTACCCTCGAACTTTGTCTTGGGCTCAAACTCTTATCCCGTGCTCTGACAAACATTTGTGCACATCAAATTGTGCACGAACCCTATATTTTTTTGTGGTGAATTTTCAGAAGCGCATTTGAAATTATGTTACTTGACAGAAGCTGCAAATGGCTCTGTTTTTGCTCAGCAGTTTGTACATATGGATAATTATCAAGAAATAAAAAACTGGAATTGTATGAAATTGTGCTGTACAAGGTTTCTATATGGAATTAAAAACAAAGTATTCAGCATTACATTATAAGAATAAGGTAATATGTGGATTTCAGCTGTTATGAAAAGTAAAGAAAAACTTGATAAGTAGCGAAGTAATGAAATAATATAATTGCCCACATAAAATATGTTAAAATTTGGATATTGCATTATAAGTGATTTTGGACCACTTATAGTCATCAAGTTATATTCCAAGTTAGCATACACATAAAAAATAATTCGTACTTATGCAATAATATTAAACGTAGCTAATTGTATACACGTAAATAAATAAATATATATATATATATATATATATATATATATATATATATATATATATATATATGGTGCCTTAAAATGGATGTCGTAGGTTTTTCTACAGACCTGGTTCTTGTAAGGTAATTTGTATTGTATTGGAATATATTTCCATTGAAGGGTTTCCTTGTGTTTTGATGGCACATCTTATACCGCCACCATTCCAGCTTTCCTTCGGATAGACTTCTATTATCCAGTTCCCAATGACACTGCAGTCACTTTTTGATATGTCTGGTGAACCACGTACGCTGTAACTCTCAAAGCTGCCGCCCGGTAACATTATTTGCCAAAACATCGATGCATTAGGAATTCCCAGCTGACTGATACAGGACAAAATTGTCTTTTGATCCTTATAAATATTGGGAGGTGCTGTGATATTTGGTTTCTCGGGATTCACTGAAATATGACAACTAGGCATACTATACAAAATGGGCTTTTATTCAACACTCAATGTATCGGCAAACTATCTATCTATCTATCTATCTATCTATCTATATATCTATCTATCTATCTATCTATCTATCTATCTATCTATCTATCTATCTATCTATCTATCTATCTATGGACTAGATAGTAAGATCTAGACACAAAGATGAATCGATACTAATTTTAAGCTATGGTGTGCTAATCAAGATAGTGTCATTATGTTTTAGTTCCACAATGTGTGCGGTTCATCGATGCAATGCAATTGTAGTAGGTGGTTTGCTTATGCTTTTGCATTGATATGTTTAGATGCACCTAAATAATTTCGCAGTTTGTAACATAAAGAGAACGAAAGGGGGTGGTGTCTGTATTACGATGTATAGACCTGCTGAAGTACAAGGGATGAAAGGAACAAAATGAATGAGGTAGAACATTTAAATTTCTATTCCTTTCGCTCTCTTAAATGGAGATATTGTAATAAATTTGGGTATGTTCCATTTGTATTTACGTCTCCATTTATAGGTTCGTTAGATTTTAGTGATTAATTGTTTGATTATGGGAAGTCGGTGTTGGGAAAATATTTCCCAGCCGTAGTAATTGGCAATTTCTACGAACAGACGTCATACTTACAGTTTTAAGAGACTTTTCAGTGGCATGGATTGGTTTCGTAGTTTGAGATGGGGTCAGACTAGCATAAGTGGGCATGGAGCCAAGTAGTTCCTATCTTAATTCAGAGGTGTTGATTGATTGTGCCTTTCGGTGGGAGATATTCGGACAAGAACTACTGTTTTGTGCCATGGAATAATTGGGTAGAGGTCATCCCTTTGTTTGGAGATGCCTTTCATTGCAGCAGTTGGTGGAGGTACACGTGCGAAACGTACTTCAGACTGTTGTTTTTATTGACCCAAGGATGGAATTGGAAAATAGTTCCTGCACTGGGTGTTTGAATTGTGTTATGTGCCTCGTGCCACGGCAAGCTAACAAGGAAAATCCATGCAGTTGTGAAGTTATAGTTGTGACATTGTGGTCATTTATTTATTGATTAGAGAAAATTTGTTTCTAGTCTTGGCGCGTTACGAGAACTTCCAGTTGACAACGAATGTTGTCGGGAAGTCCTTGGAAATAGGGGAAAACAAGGGACTTACAACCCAACCTCACGCAGGTGTTTGATTCGCTCGGTAGAAGAACCCCTGTGCGTGTTACAATATATTTAGAGTTACTGTATACAATATTTCGATGAGAAGTCTGTCTTTTGTTTATGAACTTTGATCTACATATTTTTGTAATGTTTATTTTCATTTTATTTCAAATAACGAATGAAAAATACTATTTACGTTAAATATTATACAGCTTCAAAAATGTACGTAAACATTTTATTTATAAAGTCAAAATAAAGATGTAAATCTAAGAACTGATTTATGTTACCTCTAATTTGTAGTGTTGCAATACTGGATGCATTTCCTCCGTAAATGCTGATGTTGTACGCTCCGGACTGGTTGCACAAAATATTTTCAAACACAATGTTCAAGTTTGCTGTTTTATCTTTAACAGCCAGGTTGAGAATTGCATTGCTGAGAAATGATGAATTGTGATTACCGCGCATTGTTTCTTTAAACTGTACCTTCGATTTGAAGTCAATGGCCAATTCAAAATCATCTCCACAAAGTAACATTTTGCAATTTATTGTGGCAGCACTATTGACAAAAGCTTCTGCATCCAAACAAGTTATAGCTGTAATGAAATAAAAATAACTGAAACATAACTTCAGCATTCTTCCCGCCATTTATCAACAATCGATGAAACCTGCCAACTATAAAGTAGAAAGCGTAGTCCTATTCGACAAAAATTTCATATTTCAAGAAAGGTTTACAAATATATGTACAGTATATCTGATTGTTATTCCAAATATCTTTAATATTAGCCCTGATAGTTTATTTAGCATATTGCCAAGCCAGTTGCTTGGACATGCAAAGTCACTGCTCATGACTAATTACATTTATATCCAAGCTCAAGAAACAAAGAATAAAATTATCATTACACAGTTCATATGTTTTCAAAGTCGCAAAAATATATAGCTGTGTCGATTAATGGTTTTTTTTTTTCATGAGCGAGAGATTACAAATGTATGATGACATCGCCTCTATCGAACAAAACATATCAAAATACATTGATTTATATACGTCATTCGGCTTACGTCATTTTATCAATTAATAATTTTTGTATTATGTACATGTTTATAAATATAAACAAGCTATATTTATATAGAAGGCTTTAAATTACTTTCATCTAAACATTTCCTTTGTTTTCAACTGGCGAGTTACCAGAACCGATATAACCACGCCTTCTCATTTTTTTTTTTTTTAAAATTGTATCACTTTATGAGAAATATATTTTTGCTTGATAGTAATAGTTTCATGGTATTTAGATGACAAATAACGCAGTTATTAAATATCGAATTGTATAGATGTTATGTAGTCAAACCTTTTTTGGTGTCTAACCACTATGCAGCAAACGTCATCTTCGTCAGATAAGTTTCCTTACGTAACGGAAAACCGTTGCTCAGGATACATCCTAGTCAACAGCACGTTGGAATTTTGAATAAATAATGCTGAGTGAAATCGGGTGGCAGACAGATGAATTTTGTGTTCGTCAGTTCTACTTATCGATCGTCATTTATATTTAACATAAAGAACAATGCATCATATGTTTTGCCCAAAAATAATGTTTGCATGGGGATTGAAAATGAATTATTGAATGACACATTTGGTTGAGTTAGATTAATGGTTTAACCAGTACATCTTGTGTGCACATTATACAAATAACGGACATGGATAAATATATAATGCGATGAATGTGCATAGAGCAGGATAATAAATGTTTGATCTGGCAAGTGGTATGCACGCATTCAGATGGATTCTCAATTTAATTGATATATGTGATAAGTAACATTTTGAAATATTTTTTTTAGTGAAATCATGATCATTCTCAGAACAAGCGCGTTTGTTTTACAATTGAATGCTTGTTTAATATTGGACAGAGAGATGAACAAGCGACTTAGATATAGCATATTGTCCTGGAAGCGACTTAGATATAGCATATTGTCCTGGAACAAGCCACTTAGTATTAGCATATTGTCCTGGAACAAGCCACTTAGTATTAGCATATTGTCCTGGAACAAGCCACTTAGTATTAGCATATTGTCCTGGAACAAGCCACTTAGTATTAGCATATTGTCCTGGAACAAGCCACTTAGTATTAGCATATTGTCCTGGAACAAGCCACTTAGTATTAGCATATTGACCTGGAACAAGCCACTTAGTATTAGCATATTGTCCTGGAACAAGCCACTTAGTATTAGCATATTGTCCTGGAAGAGATACTACTTATAGGTCCTTAGTGAGAATTAAGATGCTGCGCATTATCATAAACTTATTCTCTCCTTGTCTCATTTTGTCTTAATAGCATTTATTTTGGCACAAAGCCTGACGCAAACATCAATGAAAGTTAATATTAAAATATTACATACATAGAGTTCACTGTGACCATTTTGGATGATGAAGTAATATACATATACCATAACATTTGCTTTGAATACAGGGCTAAAAGCGAATTTTAAAAAAAGAAAAAAAGGTGATAATGCCCGACATATAAGATAGGGTTATGTACACAATTAACTCTATATCTACTATTTGGTTGGGTTGAAATTCAATAGTGCACTATTAAAAAGTTTTCCAATCTATAAGTAGTTAAATGTAGACAAGCTTGACTTATCTTTATAATACATGTGTAGTACTAGTAATAATAATGCATGCTATTTGCTTTGGTTTGGGTTTGGTTTGGTGTTTTACGCCACAGAAATACAAGTAGGTTATTTAGTGCCGAAGCAATTGGACTAAAGTGCTTGCCGAAGGGCACACCACGGTAGCTGACCCAGGCTGGTTCGATGATTGGATTCGAACCCGCACCCTTTCGGTCGTGAGTCCGGAAAGCTAACCATTGAGCCACCGCGGCTCGACATACTATTTGCATCTAAACGTAGATGGAAACCAAAGATAATGAAGCATGAAATACAATATTTATCAAAGTGACCCACAATTATGTTTATGGTACAGTTGTCAAATAACTTCGTCCTTATTATTTTTTACATTCTTTTTCCAAGCCTGTAATGACCAATTTAAAAAGAAAAAAAAATCTAAAGGAAATTGAAAATTCGTGCAGCTGGTCGTCTGTGAAAAAGAACTAGGCAGCTGATTTAATATCACTAAATTTGCCTCAGATGTGGAGAGAAAATGGTAGGTTTCGTTTTTAGTGTACTTAGAAATTAAATATGCGATCTCTGCAATCATCTCTAATTTCATGATTTTGGTCACGTACATATTTATTTATTGACTTCATTTAATCTTGCTTGCGCAATTAAGGTTTTAGTTTCCACCCCCCCCCCCCCCCCCCCCCCCCCCCCCCCCCCCCAAAAAAAAAAAAAAAAAAACGTTAAGCTAAAAGGGTCTTTAAGTGATAATTTCATTTCAACTAGTGTTATACTGACATGGGCATGTTCGTTGAATTGTCGTTGTTGCTGAAAAGAGAATAAAGTAATCGTATAATGTTATGTCGCATGATACCTAATAAATTATTTCTTGTATTATTTGTAAATTGCAATTTAAAAATATTAACATCTTTGCTACGTATTAAGGTACAAACAGGGCCAAGCACATCAAATTAAGGAAACTGAAAAACTGTTTTAAAATGCGCAATGTCTTCATTTAAGTTTCCTCTCTCTCTCTCTCTCTCTCTCTCTCTCTCTCTCTCTCTCTCTATATATATATATATATATATATATATATATATATATATATATATATATATATATATATATATATATATTAAGTTCACTTGATCGCACTTTGTCAAATATTATTGCTTTTTGTCTGTATTTACCCGAGGATTGTAATATTTTAAAAAATAACATTTTGTACTTGCGTTCGGTTGTAGTTGTTGTCCTCTCTTTCTGACATCGTTTCATATCAGTGTAATAGCATTCTCCATCTTTACATCCACCATCTCTTACAAATGTTCGATTCCATGAGCAATATAAATACTTCCCGCAATCATAGAATGGATATGGGTATGGTAAATGCAAACCTTCCGTCTCACCATAACATTTATTTCCTACACAATATAAAAACGACGATGGCAATTTTCATTAACAACCAATCGTACAAATTGTACGAGTCCTTTGTAACGCACGGATATGTAACGCGTGACATCACTGTAAAATAATTCTCTAGACAACAACACTAGAATGAACAGAAAAATTATATCTTATTTGGGAAGTTATATACGGTCATACCATTGCAGATAATTAATTACGAAATATCGATATTTCATAAAACAAACAAACAAATAAACAAACAAAACCCAACCTAATATAAAGATCTATATTAAATAGAAAGCCTTTTACCTTCCTTAACATATCAAGGTCCTGGAAATAGTAAACTCCAGTAGACGAAAGTCGATAATCTAGAGAGGATTTTTTAATTTGTATTCATATTTCTGATTCCTCCAAGGACTCATAAGCTCTAGACCCAAGCCTATTACACATCGATTTATAAAAGTGTAAAATAACATCAGCTTCGATCAAGGTTGCAAATGTCTGATGTTTTCATATCTTTAGCACAACATTATGTTTGGAAGGACAAGTGGAAATCTCACATCTACTTGTATCTGTGAAATAAATATTTATTTTACTCCGTTTATATTTCATTTTTGCGTACTAAGTCAAATGCTTTTGATCGTGTTCATTTTTAAAGTTGTATTTTTCTGCCATGTTAATTTAATAAATTACATATAACATGTATTCGTATAGGGGTTCATATTTAGAATTGTATCTACATACACTATTCCCTACTGATTTAAAGTCGCGTGGAGCGTGATTGCACAATTAAAACTCTATTCAATGATAGGTTAAGTTAAATCTTGAAGACCTGTTTAACAAACAAACAAACAAACAAACAAACAAACAAAAATCAGCGAATTTCGTATAATTGCAAAGTTTATCACAGCTACAGGCAGATGAATAACTGGACACGTTTCATAAATGTCATATCTAACGATCATTCCGTAATAACAAAAATAAGTAAATGTTCAGTGCATGATAATGATGAAAATCTAATATTAAAACAGTGAGCAACAGATTATAATGAATATACCTGGGACGAGGAGAAGGACTTTATCGTCAAACGGGGCAGATTCATTTCGCAACGTCTTATTGTTTGTTGCAACACATCGCACAGTAGAATTATGTAGATCAGATGTAAATTTATTGAGGTAAAACTCAAATCTATCCACTCTCCCACACTCAGTTACATTGCCTGTGGTCTTGTTGGAAATAAAAAGTTGGGCCTCCTTAAAGTTTCCGTCCTTGTTGAATAGAACAATAAGATCTCCTCCGGGATAACCCACGTTTCCTTCACAGACGAAGGGGTCGCCGCCTTGATTATATCCATCACTTATTACGTCCACTGGCAGTTTTAACTTAGGCTTATCGGGCTTTCCTGTGTCAAGTAATAAATATCCTTTTAAACTCTTTGGTGAAAATTCAACGACTACAATTTTGAAATATGCTCTTCTCGTAAAAAAGGATATCAACTTTAGACTTGTAGTAGTAGTAGTATCAGAAATAGAAGTTGTACTTATGTCAGTCTTTGCCATTTAATATATTTGTTAATTTAAGCAGTATATTCATTTGAAGAAGGTTCAATAATCAATTATGTTAGAAAATGTTTAAATTCTCAACATTGAGAAAACTCAAGGTAATGTAAATGATATTTCGTTGCGATTTTACACTGATATTGAAACTTTATGTATATTATGATATGCATTATCCAGCCGAGAACTCGCAAAAGTGTGACACAGTATGCAGGTGACGCATACGTTTCCAAAACTTCCAATCTGAGAAACATGTCAAATTCTGAATTTTCGAACTGTACGCAAGTGCTGTGTGGTATCGTTAATTGGAGAATAAACATCCTACCTTATTTTTAGAGATTTGTAAAGTTAATAGCCTTAACTTTATTTGCACTTTAAAAGACTGGCCCTTTCTGATCATTCCGGTCATCTTATATTCCCCAAAATACAACAAATATCGATTTTAATGTATGCAATAATAGCGTACGATAATTGTTATTAATAATGCAGACACTCCCTATGGCTAATGTAATGTCTACTTACTCCATATTTCTAATAACGTGGTTGCTGTCCTGTTTCCGGATTTACAGAAGTATTTTCCACCATCGTGACACTGGAGGGAATCGATAATAATGTGAACTAGCATGTCGTTCACTGATAAATTAGTTGAACTGATCTGTATGCCTGAAAGATTACTTTTGGTTGCGTTGCCAAATGTAATGATGGTCAATGTCTCCTCTCCTGAAATCCCTGGTTTTGATCTTGAAATGATGACATTGTCGCCGTTGAAAACTCCATTAACTGTGCAACTCATCTGTATCGTATCATTCAAGAACCCAGTTAATTCAGTTGAAGAAAAATTTACACCTATTAATAGTCAAGATAAATCCTATTTTAAAGAGTAAAATTGTTTTTAAACTTGGCAAAGCAGATTTTCACTGATACCAACATTAACTATATTTGTAAACACATATTATATTTGTATTGTAATCATCATACCTAGTCTAATATATAATAAAATATTTTTTATTTTTATTTTTCAAATTTTCATTGTAAATAATAGTTTTATACAGTCGATTTTATCATTTAGAGATTGTATACAAAACTCAGTATGTTTATGTACCTTGTAACGAACATTTTTTTGTAAAAACTTATATCTCTTGACTTCATCAAAAACTAGTTTATTTATGTTTTACCACACTTGTGTGTGTATATATATATATATATATATATATATATATATATATATATATATATATATATATATATATATATATATATACTTAATTACTTAATAGTTACTGTTAAGAAACACACAATTGATTTAAATGCAAAATTCTTAAATGGACTTTAACATGAAAATACGTTTAGATATTTAGTAACTTATGATGCCATATACGATCACATCAAACCAATGACGAAACATCATTTGCAAATGGACAAAACTGAACGTGACGCGATGATGTAAACTTGATCTACAGAACCTGATAGGAAACAGTGCAATATTACGAAATATTATATATTGAAAACTACATAATGATCACAAAAGCAATACGCAAACATTTATTACTAAGATCGTGCGTAACAGAAGCACAATTGAATATTTTCGTCATAATGATTTAAACTAAATTGCAAAACACATGTTAGGTGTGATATACAACGCATGTTTATTTTAGCTGGCATTTCGTCGAATCACCGATAAAAATGTAATACAATAACCCTATGCAGACACCGATAAAAATGTAATACAATAACCCTATGCAGACACCGATAAAAATGTAATACAATAACCCTATGCAGACACCGATAAAAATGTAATACAATAACCCTATGCAGACACCGATAAAAATGTAATACAATAACCCTATGCAGACACCGATAAAAATGTAATACAATAACCCTATGCAGACACCGATAAAAATGTAATACAATAACCCTATGCAGACACCGATAAAAATGTAATACAATAACCCTATGCAGATTGTTATGTTCTTAACTAGCTATCTATACAGCATGAGAAAGGCTTAATTGAAATCGACCTGAAAAAAATATAAAAGATTAAATGGACTGTGAGTTTTAAAGAAGAGAATATTTAATGATAATATTGATAAAAAGAATAATAATCATAATCATCATCATTGACATTTCCATTATCATCGTTAATAGAAGATGACGAATACAGTAATAATAATTATGACTACAAGACAAAAAAAAACAACACTTTTCTTAAATCAATATATTGAAGCCGCGTGTGTTTCTTGCTGTCAATACTTAGATCTTACATGTTGGCTCTCTCGTGAGACGCTTATGTATTTCGACATCAGCTGTTCGGGAAAGCGCGCTGCTTTGGAAAAAAGAATATCATATTTGTGCCTCACTAGAGGATACTTTATATCGCATCTAACTTTCCTTTTAATTCTAAGAACAACGATCATACGTGGTTTTCATTGGTAGCAACGTTTGCCCAATCCTCCAGGTGTCTTGAAACCCACAACCTTCGGGGTCATCCTCAACGACCCCTCGGGATTCGGCAAACATTGACACCAGATACAGTATGATTGATCCCTATATTAAATATAACCATTTGATAAGTTTACTCTGTCTTATTCGAGTGAGTCTTTCTGCTAATTTATCTTGACTCCGTTGTCTCAAAATCATCACAATATAAAGGATACCCCCTGAGTGTCAGACAACGCTATGCAGAAGTCTCTGAATTCGAATATTTGATCAACCCGATTAAAACCCTTAAATTCCTATGAATACACTCAATTAACAGCGCAAACACTGAAGCCTGATAACGAGAACTTTCTCTGTCATCAACGTGATCAAAAGTATTTTGCGTAAGAAAGATTATACAGAATAACTGCTAAAACACAAGGCACTGCTATGAATAAAATAACACCTGAAGATCATCATTCAATGCAGATGAAGAAGGTTGCATCAGTACAAAAAATTTAATGTTTTTAATTTTTGTTTTCTTGCACCACCAAGTGAACAAATAAGACACTCTAGAGCGAAAGCAATTTAGATCATGAGCAGATAGGGGCGGGTAGAGACTGTGTAAATGAAAACCGATGTTTCTTTTTTACAGGATACCTACAATAAATTATTTCGCCCTGAACACCTAGACATTGTGACTACTAACATCTGATGAAGTCATTCATGCTCTATGATAAACGTAATACAGAGTCAATGTATAGTTTCGAGGAAGAATATATTCCGGTTTTAATATGGTACATTCAGTTTCTGAAGCAGGACAACGTGTACATTTCATGGTACGATCTGACATCATACGAACAAAACAGATAGCATTTAAGTAGGCTTGAAGTTAAAGAAGACAATACCAGAACTTATCGTGTTGATTTCATGCACGTCTGACTCCAGTCTTGATGTGTTGTTGTCGCCAATAACGCACCGAATTCGAGCACCATCCCACATTTCTCCGACAATGAAATTCATCACCAGAGTACCCATATTACTGCAGTTCTGAAGATTTGTTGTTAATGTTGTCTTATCATACCTCGAAAAGTTGCCTCTATTGAACATCACTTCTATGTACATATTCTGCTGTGGAACTCCTTGTTCTCCAGAACAGGTTATGGTAACTTCTGTATTGACAAAGATTGACTGTGGCAACTGGAGTGTAGGTCTTTTGGGAGGAACTAAAATGTAATGAATTTTATTATTCCGACAAAAGATAATAGGCAAGAGTTAAGTGTTCTAAAATCGAGCTCATCTACACTGACAGTGACTAATCTGAAGGGTAAGGATATAGCAACGAATAAAATCGTCGCTTAATCAAAATGTGGTCATTATAATAATGGACAATTGATATTTAGTGAATGAAAGATATTTATAAGTTTTATATGCTATAAATTGTATAAATTGTGAACAGTATTTTTTTTATGAAACTTTGTATACAATATAATTACATATAACAATTACCTTACACAAGTTCTAAGATCAATTTGTGCATGTAATTCGAATTGTAATGCTTTCATTTACCTTTCAGTGTTAAGTCTGCGCGATCTGTAAAGCTTCCTCTGTCCAGGTCAATTATGTACTCCCCGATGTGGTTGCATTTTGTCTTATTGAATGTAAGCATTACATTCGTTCCTCCACGTGTAACCGAAATTTGTACTTCTTTGTCAACTGACTTCAGAGAAATATTACCAGATATATTGTTATTACTGAATACAATTTCTTCAGAATGTTTTATGGATAGAGAAAAGTAGTCATTGCAGAAATAGATTTCACATGTGATCGAAGCGCTGTCCCCTACGTTGACTTCCGTATCTCTGCAGTACAGGACTAAAATTGAAATATATGTTTCTAATTAAATCATTTTATACAACACACTAACTCCCTCCTAACCCCACCCTCCAAAGAAAAAGGCACGCCTGATTTTCCAAAATCTATTACTTAGACTAGATCGAATATCCTGTCATTTTGATCCCTGGTTAAAACAAAAACAGTAAATTTGAACAATAGGAACATTTTAGTATAAAATAAAATACAAAATACAAATTATCACACAAAGTACTTAAACAAGATTCAGTTTTATGAACACCTTTACTGCTGAGGTATACATAAAATTAAGAAATTACGATTTATTTTATATTTGGTTTTAAAGAAATGTTTTAGAGAAAAATAACAAAATGTTGCACTGATTATTCCTCGTAAGACTTAAAGATAAACTGAAAATTTGAAAATAATGACATCAAATACTTACATGGACACTTAGCTGAAAATAAATAATAATAATAATAATAATAATAATAATAATAATGATAATAACTGATAACGTTAGCTTTCTAAGAAAGCTTGAAGACTCTGGTATATTTATTTCATTGTTTAGTTAGTAAAGAAAAATTGAAGAAAAAAAAGTGACAGGGGCAGTAAAAGTAGGTCAGGTAATCTGTAGCAATAAGATTCTAGTATTTGTTAAGCAGTTGTGGAAATATGCTGTATTAAGACTACTTATTGCTGTGCAGAGGAGGAGATAGTGACCTACGTTTCATGATTCAGTTATCAAATTTGACTTGTTGCAGGGTTTCCACTTAAAATGAGTGTTTGAGGACGCTATTTCAGCCCACTTAATAGATTTCCGCTTTTCAATGAACAATAATCACCGAGATCACTGGCTTAAACAAATAAATGTATTTTATGTAAATTCAACACTCTTTTACCTATCGCAACATTAGTTCTCCTTGAAAACAGAGAAGTATCTGCACTGACATGAGTAGACATTTTGATTGGTCCGTCGCTGGCAATGCACAGCAGACCCTGACCTTCATTTCATAATCGGCCTTATCTCCCCGTATGTATGTATACTGCTTTGAATACCGAGACCTAATTTCATGCCCGTTAGGAAAGTGCCTATTTGGCACTTATGTCAGCATTTGCAAAGATCAAACAAAACTTTCAAAACTAAACTGATAGGATTCATGTAAAACAAAAACAAAGAAATACATCAAATGCATACCATATATATAAGTGGTTGTTGTTCTTTAATTGTGATGTACAATTTTGCTGCGTACATTCTTAAAAAATGTACATGTATCTTCGTTTTCCGTGATATTTAAGTTTTCGAATAGATTTTCTATCTTTATTGGCAAATCATAAACGTTTCCATTCGAACGTCACTATCACGTCCTTTGCAAAACTGAAACGTGTTCTGACTTATTTGGATGCCCAGCTGCACAGGTTAGTACAATCGTAAGTTCTATCCCTTGAACATCTATTGAACATACACTAATGTAGCCTATTCCACAATTAGTGTGCTTCAAGAATGATCAAATCTGGAAGATATTCACAAAACTAGCACCAAGTTCAAATGGTGTGTTCCACCGCTGACTTATTTTCAAACGGAAGAAGCTATGTTGATAATAAGCGGGCAGACTTCAAAGTTTACACAGTTGTCTAGATTTTGAAACTAGCTGGCTCTGTATTGAACACAAAGATCGCTATTTAAAGTGACACATAATTGCATGCCACTCATGCGCTTTCTGGTGACTTTCTCTGAGTAAGCATGTTTGTCATATTAATGCACAACAACGAGTAGGCCAGCCTTTATGAGACTTTCGCGACTGAATGCACTAAGGTGAGTTAGTGTGTGCAGAAAGTTACATTGATCTATTAGTTATAGAAATAAATCTATAATACTGAATGGTTATACATAAAATAAATTTAAATTTGAAAAAATTATTGAAAAATATAGATATTTTGATAAAATCGGAGACATTTAAAGCTTGACATCATTTCAGTTGCCTCATTGAGAAGCTTAGTGAGATATTTGTTATTCCTACTCACTGTTCACAGCATCAGTTTCAATATTGTTTTTTCTCTTAAAGTCAATATGGGGGTTTCTATTCAAAACAAAATGAAATAATCATTTTGTTGATTTTGTGCCTGGAGTAATGTGCACCGCTTTTTACGATTTAATCAGTTAAATTAAGTTATGATCTTGGTGTGAAATACTAGTAACAAATAGCTGTGTTATAGCGTCTGTACTATTCTTGCCTGCTTCTAAAACCTCTATAGTATGAAACGTTCTCTCGCCGGACTTATAACCTGGTATTTAGCTCTCTGAAAAATAATCTGACAAAATAAAAAACAATTTCAGCAGGTAAAATGCAAGCATGGCGTATCGTAATACGTAACAGGAAACTTAATCTGTTCATTAGAGCCTTCGTTGGTTTGAATATATAAAGACATACACTATATATAGTGTTGTTTTCTTTCTTATAATGATTTATAGCAATTTGACTGGTAATACCTTGTTGATTTTCTTTCGGTTTAAATCTACATAAGTTTTTTTTTTAAATTAAATTTAGCTACCCCACCCGCCAAACTCCAAACTACTATTTACTTCGTGGTGACTATTTTCAGTTCCGCTAATTCAGCAATATCTCTTTTTAAATCTTAGAAAACATTGAAAGTGTTCTTCCTTTGATCACAAATTCAGTTACATTATCCTGATTGGAATAGCCCACAAATCAAAAATTTAACGTCGAAACAAGGAGAGCAAAGGAACCTTATTCGTCACTTCGAACTCTCAGACCAGGAGGCTTGAATCAGCAAGAATATAAACCGTTTGCCACCATTAGCCGTTATTATGCTGAGGTGCTGCTAAACATTAACACATATCTACATATCATCTCATTCTTAATTTTGGGAGCACGTTAGAATCCCGTTTCTCTCTTCATGTTTACGTTGATTTGGAAGGGTTTACCTTCACCATAAAGCCATTATTGTGCTGAGATGTCGTTCAACCCAAATGCGTACATACATACGTATCATTTTCTTTTTAATTTTAGGAACCACGTTACCTTCATTCTTTGAATCTAAACTGTACAATATATGTTATCCGGGACAAAATTTGAGTATCATTACAACAAACCTAACCTCTGTTTTTACTTTTTTCAGTCAGTTAATTAGTTAACCTGCGGGGAAGATGAACACGAAATAATCTTACTGCCAAATTGCTATACCTCATTTGCGAAAATGTAAATAATTCAAAGTATACAGTTTTCTGCTTCTTTATGATATATTAGTATTAGACAGTTTGAGTTTGGTTTCAATAACAAAACATAATATATATATATATATATATATATATATATATATATATATATATATATATATCTATATATATATATATGCACCGTTTTTGTATTTGTAAATGTTATTTGTTTGTGTTGTCTGGCCATGAAAAATGGACCCGTAGATCTCGAAAGAGTTTTGCCAGTTTACGTGTTCATTGACTTGTTGCACCCGCTTTGTCATGTTTATTTCCTCTCTTTCTTTATCTCTCTCTATCTCTCTCTCTCTCTCTCTCTCTCTCTCTCTCCACACACACATACACACACATACACACACATATTATATATATATATATATATATATATATATATATATATTATACCGCGTTGATGATTAATTATCAAATCATGGAAGTGTCTCAAAATGATGCAGCAATACACATTCAAATTTCCTCATAAAAATATATTAATATGTATAATTATGTGAACAATATTATTATAGCTATGTCACTAATTCTTTTTAATTTGTTAAAATTATTTACTGACATTGTTTTCTTGTGATCCTATAATATTATTATATAATAGAACCTACCGCGATTTTGCATTGTTGTTATGACGTTATGGCGCTCGTATGAAAACATTCTTCTTTACATTTTTCATGTACACGTAGCAAAATTTCGTGTACATTCGAAATCTGTGCAAAGTGACATAGTATATTTCTTATAATTCTGACTGATTTATTTATGTATTTTATTTCGTTCCAGTGTTGCTAAAGTTGTTTTTTATCTTCATTATTGTTTCGAAATCTCCTCCGTCTCATTTTAGCTCTTCATACGGATTTTATTGCAAATAAATAAAACACAAAAAGAGTAAAAAAAAAACTCACGTGCTCTGCAGATTCTAATATTGTCATAAAAGCATTGGCCTTGCTGACATATTCCTAGCACCGGTGGTGTATTGGTATTCTGGCACGTGAGAAACAATTCACAATCACTGTGAGGATGTGAAATATTCGAACCTGCTGTGACACCCATGCACATATTAGCTGTAAAAGTGAAAAAATAATTAAATGATTTTACTTTCACACATTTTTGTCGGCAGATTATCCCAATTAATACCTTACTATTTTATTTTACTATTCTTGCAGGCTTCATTTTAATCTGTATATTCCATTGTTTACCATTATAAAACAACATATTGTATGATGATTTTTCTAGCACATTAATATTGAAATTTTGAGTAAAATTACTATTCTACATCACAAAATCTTCATCTGTTGACACCATTCTTCTCTATTACCGGGTTGCTTGGGGGGTGGGGGGGTTGTAACTACACTGTAAGTTGTTCAGAGTTCGTTGAGAAGTTACATACTACTTGTTTCTATTTCTATTTTCACATTTGAAGGTTACCAAACGAACTGGTTTTTTTTTAATTATTATTATTTTTAAGGAATTATGGACAATTTGTTTACATTGAAGGTTACATGAAAATTCCTATTCTTTCTGTCATGATCACTGAGACTTGTATGAATATGGCTGGCTTGATTAGGACATATTCATGAATAGTTGATTTAAAAGTTGCAAAGAATGACATAATCATGTACCTATAAAAAGAAGAAAAGACATATAATAATCTCAAAACCCCGATTTGAAAAGGCGAATAATAATATACAGGATGCCCTCAGCCGCTTCTTATTACCCTACCTCCAACACCAGGAACACACATCTAATTTGAATATCGCTTTCAGAGCATGATTCCGTATACTAACTGCCATGAACACATTCTACAGTTTTAAATTGTCTCATACCGAGGTACTTTTTAGTTTAAAAGTCTATCGTGTCAATTGAATCGGTACATAAAGGTTAATACTTATTGTTAATTTATTTTTTAATATCATTTATAGTAAAGTTTTGCTTTAATTTTCGAAGGGGCTTAAACATCCTTTTCGACAGGGACTGTACATTAAAGATTACCTGGAAGTAGCCGTATAGTTTTCTCGTCAGAAAACATGCGAATACCATTTTCTCCATTAGTCATGTTGTTGATAGCTGCACAACGTATTTTTGCATTATCCCAATCTTGTGTAAATCTTCCGTTGATAAAAAATGTAAATCTTTGCTTCTGTCCACAATCCGCAGTAATGTTCCCTCGAATCTCATTGTAGCCTTCATAGAAATAAAAGGTTCCATTTCTATTCACTTCTGCTATTAAAATTTCGCGTGGATTTTCTATGTCCGCTTCGCATACAAAAGGATACTTGTCGCTATGGTAGGCATCTCTAATCATAATGTCTGGAAGCTGCAATTTTGGTTTTTCCCTTTCGCCTGGAATGAGGAAAATATATCTTAGTTATCCGATAATAAGTATTAGAGCTAATATATATTAAGACGCTACATATTCTTATTTAATGGACAATATTTATTTTATATTCCTTCAATGATAATCTTTGTATGCTCAGAAAACATCAACGCCTTGTTTTGAGAACACTGAACAGCTCCCATTAACCCTTCTGTTTATAAACTTTTCTTGAAGAGCTAGAATGCAAGGAAATCACAAAACATATATAGAACACATTTCAAGCGGACGAAAGGAAATGGTTGTGTAATATCGTCTAATATAAATATGTATAAAAGTTCATAAGTATATAGCCAATGATAAATGTGTCAACATTACATTTACTGAGAAATGGTATATCTAAACGAGAGACAAATAATATTTTAAAAGTACAAAATGGACGAATTTCAAGGAGCGTCGTGGTCAATATTAGCAAGAAATGCGCGATTCTTATAACATAAAAGGTATCACAATTCTCCATTCTATGTAGAATACATGTATGTGCGTGAATACTATCTGATCAAAAGGTATAATACGATGATGTACAGGTTTAGTGGCTGAATCAACCATTTGCTTTCAGGTGTTCATATAGTTCATTCATCCACTAGTTGACCCACGTCACTCTGGATTATATAGGAATATATATCGAAATCTTTTTTCAAACTGAACTCGTGCTTAAATCAACAAAACAAACTCTCCTGCATGATCTCTACCTTCATATTTATTTGTAGTCCGAATCCTGTAATTAATTATCACAGCTAATTTTCTGTACGCAAATGCACATGCGCTGCTTACTTACTTAAGCTTTTCTCGAATTGGAAGAGATGTAGCAGAAAGTGAGAGGCAAATTCTTAATTTAATAATAAACTTACGTTTTACAGTTGATGCATCAAAAGCCGAACCACTTCTACAATAGTATGTCCCTTCGTCATCACAGGTCATATTCAGAATGGATATGAATACTTGAACCTTGCTTTCCGAAAGAATTATATTGACAGCAAAGCCTGAATAAATGCTCCCAGTTTCATTATTCACAAAACTGATGACATTAACTTCCGATTGATTCAGCTTTGATATACGACTGATGTTCAAGTTGCCATTCCAAGCTGTGACTATACATGTGAGTTGCAATCGTGTACCAAGTTTGGTCGTATAATTCTTCATGTTGAAACCAACGCCTGAAATTAAATGAAGTTCACAATTAAATATGCTCCAGATTTTTCAGATACTTCGTGTTTTTTTTCATTCGGTAATGTTTGCTCAGTGTATGTGGAATATAACAATTGGGATAAGGAGGAAATGGTATTTCATACATGTCAGGTAAAATTAAAAAATCCGGGATTATGTAATTTGTTTATTCTGCCTACTTAATAAATAGAATATGATCGTTATGAATAAATCAGAAAATAAGTCATTGTAATCCTTTAAAAAACGTGACACTCTGAAATAGATGTTAAAAATCCTCATGATCAATTTAATTTATAATTGAGAGCAAAAAATACATTAGCTCACACATAAGCTGACTATGTATTGAGTGACATATTAATGAGTAACATGATTGATAGCTGCTGGAAAATATTTGCGGTATGTTGATAGAAGCACTTGTTTCACAAAACCAGATTGCCAAAAAATAATAAAGTTGGGGCCTTGAGTTGAAAGACATCCGTGTCGTGATAATTTCAACCATTTCTTAGAAATTGGTGGTATGTGTTATTTTGTTAAACTGTGTTTATACTTTGAACAACTTCAGCTGGACTAAATGGTGCATTGCAACTTTTGTATGAATGTGAAAGGTGTCCATGCCTGGACTGTACCAATCACATCTTGTCTAATATGGTAAGGCAGTTGGGGGAAGAAATTGGATCTATGATATTTTTCAAAATATTAGACACAGCTAGCCATACTTGATGAGGGATACGTATTCTTTATAGGGTTTCCAAACGGTTGCTATCGAAACTACACTTTTGTTAGTGAAGTAACATATGACACAACTTTGCTAGAACATATTACAAGAAACACTACTACCAAGTTGATAAAAATTGACCCAGCCGTTCAAGAGAGGAAGCTGAAAATATTAGAAATGGTTTTGATCAATGGTTCTATTCTATATCTATAATCCAGGCGTTTCTTGGTAAATGTACTTGACCTTTCTTGCACTTCTGTTACAAAACATCTGTTTTACAAATAAAAGTAACCAAAGAATGCAAATAAAAGCATTGTCTAGAACTGTATGTATGCATGTATGTATTATGCATGTATGTGTCGCATGAATGGGTTGGGTGCTTCGGCTCGTATAGCTCAAGTGATAGAGTGACCGTCTAGAATTAAAAAGGTCCTGGGTTCGAGGCCCTGTCCGGCCGTAAAATGTTTCCCTGTGACATTTGTTGGAGATGGAATTACGCACATTAAGACCTGTCATACACGTCTAAAGTCTGAGTTTTAGCCTAACGGGTAGGACTGAGTGGTATCGATAAATAAAACACAATTATGTATCTTCGAAAATCAGAGGGATATGTCGCAAGAACGTGTCGGGAGGTCCCAAGGTCGATCCCCGGTCTGACCAATAATATTCCTCTGTGACATTTGTTCGTCTTGCTTTATTTAGTTGTCAATTAAAAGAGAATAAACCAAATGCCACAGAGGGGAAAGAGCAAAAGAACAAAGGGCCAAAGGGGAAAAAGGGGTGTCGAGCTTCTGACCATCCTAACTCAAGACGGACGTTCTTTCACTTGAGCTATCTGGGCCGATGTACTCCAACCATTACTGTATCATATTAGCCATCATTTTTTAAAATATGTCAGCTTCTTTCCATTCACCGTACGACGCTGACCTAACTACTGAGGCTGAAAGGTAAACTCTTGTCATATATGTCATATATAGGTCATTATGTGCGTAATCCCGCCGCTGCCACCAAATATCATAAAGAACAATTCGTGGCTAGAATGGGGCTCCAGAACCTTTCTAACTTTTGACGTGTGCTCTGCAACTTGAGCTGTCCGAAATGATGCATCTTGCGAGATATGTATATTTGTATTCATGCATGTACAGTTATATGTATGTATGTGTTTGTGTCCATGTATGAAGACTGGTGGGAAGTTAGGGGGGTATGTATGTATACATTTATTTCATACAGATAAATGAATGGGTGGATGGATAGATGCATGTATGTATGTATATATCGAGCATACAAAATTTATATATTACAGCTTGAGTAATGTAACGTTTACATTAAAAATGAGTAGAGGCATAATCAACATGTGTAATATACAAAATTATGTTTACGTTCTTTTGCCATTTTTCCTTGGGTGCCGTCCTCAGTTTTGTATAAGCCACAATTAAGCCGTCTATAAAATCTTTTTGAAGGAACAAAAATAATTTTAAGAAAATGGTTTCTAAAGAGAAAAACAAAAACATGAGGGGATACTTTTCTAAGGCAACACGATTTGCTAAATTAAGTTCATTTTCACATCAATTGTATGCACCAATAACTTAATTTATCATATATAATGTGCAGTATCTTTGATCAAAGGCGAGCACCTGCTAGTCCTCTTGTACATATGATTGCAAAAGAGCGAAAGAGCTAATGTACATCTGATTAATTTATAACATTGGCTCTGCATGTTTTGACACATATTTTTGTGCTTTGAGACAACAAGTATAATAATTCTGTTTGGTATCTGCTACAATAGTGAAGTTATTATTGTTTTTTTTCTTATACCGACAGATCAAGAAAACATATGTTCATGGTTCTTGAGCGATGAAGTTCTTCCTTATTATTTTGTATACGCGCTTGACTCTACTGATTACATTAATGAATAGGTATTTGTGTGTATTTTTATTATTGCATGATTGCATACAGAATTTAAGAACCACCCACTTCCTTTATAATACTTTCATATATTTTACCAATTTAACCACCAACATACACTTTACTTAGGTACAAACTAAAACTTGAACTTACTAGTATTTATTCCAATAGTCGCTGTTTGCGGTGGTGTTGTAATAGTCGGTGGAATTGTCGTCGTATTAGCGATTGTAGTAGAAAACATTGGCGATGTCATCGTATATAACGTCGTCGCGCTTGACGAGTCGTTCGCAGTCGTTCTGGTCGTTTCTCTGGTAGACGTCGTATCTTCTATAAACAGAGGTTTATGTACTTAAATGGTAAACTATTTCAAGAAACAAACTACAAAATCCGACATGCTGACAACTCGCAATTATTATATGACCTACAGTATGCATCTATATATTCTTGCTATCTCATCGGAATGAACTGACCCTTGTTTTACCATGTGCTGGGTTGACATGATCTTTCCGATGCATTTGGGAAAGATAGGGAAATCCGTTGAGATACAACGTGTATCAGACTTGCCGAATCCCTGGTACAAATATAACTTCTTGATTATTAAATTTCATATCCTGCCCACACACACGAGGTGAACTCTTTTCCCACCCCCAGCATGATATTTTCCGTGCAAACACGTTGCAAAATATAAACAGTCATTGGGCAATTCGCACGTGATAATATTTACATAGATAACATTAAGTAAATTAAGGCATAACTGTAGTGTGTATATAAATGTATGCAGATCAGGAAAACGCTCGGGATAGCTCTGTCTGGTGGGGGAGAAAAATCCATCTCACACTAAGGGCAGATAATTCAGGCGCATTGATTGTGACGTTATTCACATGAACATATTGTAAATCGTGAAAAGACTTTTCATAATCTGCAATGAAGAATCATGGCCACATGTGTTGACATGAAAGGTAAAAATCAAACCTTCAAGGAACAAGCTTTCTCCTATACACCAATATTTTATCCTATCCTCCCCACACGCTAGATGAAAGATTCTGTCTATGTATCTATAAGTCTACAATACAAATTACAATGTTTAGGAATCTATTATGCGAAGTCATTGATTAATCGTATACATAACTTTCAAATTTCCACATGTTCGAATATCAAAACCAGATGTGGAGAAGTGAACACTTTGTTTTGTCGATTTGCTATTCCTGGCACTAACAGAATCATTGAATTTTTAGCTATGTATCATTTGCCGAATATTACAATTCATCAGTGTTTATTTTGTTTGTTTGTTATTTGTTAAATGATGAAATAAAAACGTATTTTGGAAGAAACACTCTGAGTTTGTGTATATTACATGTTGGTGAATATAAAAAGTCATATGTTAAATGTGTGCATTAACTTTGACTTGCAATGACGTTTAAAAGAATAAATCCATATTTTAAGTCTTGCAGTCCACACGCAATTCCAGCCCCAATTAGATGTGTTTGGTAACTGGTACTTGTACGAATTTTTTAAAGATTTTGCATAACTGTAATTCAATATGTAATCTAGAGTCGCTATCTTGTCTTTCCTGTTGGTTGTATTGTATCTGTTTGGTCATTTCTGTGCACCTTGAGGCTATATTAGAAAATAAAAAGGTGTTTACGTTACATGACCCTGGTTTACCTTTCAAAGTGAGGTTTGCTTTATCTGTGAAATTTCTTCCATCAAGACTTATAATGTATTCTCCACTGTCATTAAACTTCACCTGATGAAATGTTACATTCATCATTGCCTGCCCTCGCTGCCGGATCAAAATTTGTATGTCTGTGTTGTTTGACGCCCTATATATGCTACTGGATATGTTTTCACTGAAGATTATCTCCTCAGAATGCGCTATTGTCAGAGAAAATGATTCGCCACAGAAGAGGAAGAGGCAGGTGATCGAAGCGCTTCCCCCTAGTATAACGACAGCATCTTCACACTGTATAACTAAAATACAAATAATTGTTATAAAGATAATTCATATTTTTATAAAGTAGCATCAAATCTGCAAAAATCAACCATACATGTAATCTGATTGAAGTTACCATCAGTATAATGTTTTCAATAATTATGCTCAAATAAAGATAGGAATTACACGTGCATCTCGTGCAAATAAGGGTTTGTCCCACTCACCACGATACAATTTTCATTTATACGAATCAGGTAAAGGACTCAAGATTAAAAATATTTTCAAATTAATTTAATGTCAAAAGTAAGAAAATACGTTTTCTTGAAAATTGTTAGAACGTAAATGGAGACTAAAGAGATTGTTTTTAGTCTTTTTCTTTTTCTTTTTTTTTGTCGGTGTATATATGTGTGTGGAGAGGTAACGGCACTTTGAACACATTACTGACTATATCATGCCGAGGTAAGGAGAGATAAGTGCCTTTCCCAGGAACATGCATGGGCGGCAGACTAGGGCTTGCTTGGCGGGTATCAAATCCACGACTCTTTGGATTACGACTTCAATGCTCTACCGACAGAGTCACCGCGGCTCCCGAGTAAAGAAAGAAAAAATGAAATCATGTTGTCCTTTTTCTGATTTTGGATGTACACACACACACACACACACACACACACACATATATATATATATATATATATATATATATATATATATATATATATATATATATATATATATATATATATATATAACGTTTGATTTTCTATCCTTGAGCATTTAATTATCATTATTCAGACTTTTCAGAATGAGAAGGTTCTGTACTTACGTGGACAAATCGCTGAAAATAATAATAATAATAATAATAATAATAATAATAATAATAATAATAATAATAATAATAATATCAGTCGCAATATTGTAATATTGCATCAAAAACAAAAAAAAACACAAAGTAGTAACAATTAAATAAGGTGTCGCAAAAGTGTACACCAGAGTGGGTAAGATAAGAGAAATCCGAGTGGGTACAATATTGTACATACACACACACACACACACACACACAAATAATTTTAAAAAATATAAGTTCCAGTGTACTGTTCGTCACGCATGCATATCAAGATCACGCAATTGAAGAAACTGGCGATAAGGTCAGCGTGGCAGATGCAACTGTCTACAGCCCATCTATAATTATACCGCAGATAACGCATAGACCACTTATTTTGGGGGTTGGGAGGAGCCTGAGATTTTCTTTCAAATTAGATTTATTTTCTTTAACCTCAAGATAATTTATTTTTGTCAACGAATATAAAGAATATAATTAGTTGTTTTTCTTCTTTTTTTTCTACAAATACGAGGAAGAATCTTTTCTAGCTATTTGTGAGCCGAATTATTTTTCCCCAAAACTTGTATGTTCTGTCCCTAAATGTTGAGCTTTCCTAATGTTAATACTAGACGATTGGTGCCTCACATCAAGACCTGATCTACCTATAAAAAGTGAATTAAACTCAAATAAATGAGAAGAAAATATTCATCCCGGGCATGTTTTAGCGCTCTAACCAAAGGTGTCAGTTCAACCTAGAATCGGTGAACCAGAAACATTGTCTTGTTGCGTACAAAAACGGGTAACGTGGGAACAAAGATGGCGACATCCTTGTCCGCCATGTTGCTGCAGTACATAAATTACGGCTGAACATGGCGGTTTATGTGTCCGCCATCTTTCTTCTGTTGAACCGAGTATAAACTTTGGTTACACTTAAATTGCACCGATGACGTCAGACGACCACAAACATGGTAGGAAAAATGGATGACAAACTATCCAAATGATAGACCATCGCCAAAACACAGCTCCGAACACATTGCATATTTACAATATGGATAAACTGAGACTCCTCTTCAAAATTTCCAAGCCACTGTCTATAATAATTTATATACAATTAAAACCTAAACCGGCGAAGTTTTGGTCGTAAGAAAATTGTTTTCCTTCGGAACTATAAAAGACACGCTCAATATATACAAGTTTAAGATTGGTTTTGGCAAGGAATGCAGTTTTAAAATGAAACGAATTAATTCGGTCTGTTTATTTCTCTTGGTTGATTTTTTTTTTTTTAAGTTTTAATTTTCTCTTGAAATTTTGCGCCTTACGCAATAGTGGCATGAGCGTTTCTTGGGAAATAAAAATGATAATTTGTGAAAACGCTGTTCACAGCATATTTGTTCCATAACTTCTCACACTGCAAAATGTAGTTATAAAAAGTACATGTGATGGATTATATGCACCAACACATCATATATTTCTTTGACATATACGAGCGTTTAATGAAATAATTGACATTTTTCAGCTGAAAGTATAGCTGATTCTGATATTTTTGATAACTGTTCTAGCCAGGATATACTATTTTAACTCTCATTGAGTCTTTATCGAAGGCAATGACAACAAAGCACACAACGAAGCGTTTCATTGTTTGAAAATTGCAGATGTTGCGCCATAATGGATAGAACAGCGTCGAAAAAAAAATCATAAAAACTGTGTGCATTTATCCTAATCAATCCCAGACATATGTGAGTCTTTGCCGGATCCAATGCATTTGAAAGGATTTTAATCTGTAGCTTCTTAGCTATTGATCATTCTTTACATGTTTGTGAAATTAAACGCCAATGTTATTGTCGCCAAGTGATTTTCATATCAATTTGTTTCCATAAGATGTGTTTAGCGTACACTTTTCATCTTATAATTCTTCATATTAACTGATTCAAGTTATGGAAAAGAAAATAATAATAGAAGAACTTACCTGAACGGCAGGAACGATACTTGTCAGAAAAGCACTCTTCTTTGGGGCATTTTTTGAGCACCGGCCCAGTTGCTTGACAGGTCAGGAACAACTCACAATTACTTTGAGGATGAGAAATATTTGAACCGTTTGCGACACTTTTACATATATCAGCTGCAAAAAAGCAAAACATTTCATGAGTTTCTTTCGTTTTTCTTTTCGTCGTTGATCTGGTCATAGATAATAAAACATATTACAAATGTTTCAAATGTTTTAGTGGCATGAGCGTTTCTTGGGAAATAAAAATGATAATTTGCGAAAACGCTTCGTTGTGTGCTTTGTTGTCATTGCCTTCTATAAAGACTCAATGAGAGTTCAAACGTTATCATCTTCGTCATAGTATTTTCTTTTAATTTTTAGGGAGCCTTTAAAATTGACTCATTCTCTAGATGCACACTTCTTGTGATACTGAGTACATGTTTTATTTATTTATTTATTTATTTATTTTTTCGTACGGTGCAAGATGCATTTGCTTGGTGAAAGAGACGGAGGTAGATACGAACATCGAATTTTCATTGGGGATGATCCTCTGTATGTTGCGAACATTTCGCCAATCATGTACCTCATGCATTGTTTCCGAGATCAATTTCGTATATCATTTCTCAAGGTACCAAATAGCCCACAAACATTGATGCAGAATAAGTGTACAACGACGCATCTCTCAGTTTCAAGAATTGACCACCCCCACCCCCCCCCACACACACACACACTTAAAGGAAAATTAATAAACTGTAGAGCACCACTGTCACCACCACCACTCTCGGGTCACATAATACAAGTGGCAAAAAACTTGTACGAATCCAGTCAAGGATAGCATTTTGAACAAAATTCTTCTTAAACCTTACAATATTTGACAGCCTGGCACCGTAACAAAATATAATATGATATTATCGCATTTTTGTCCACTTGATATTGACAGTGCAAAAAGTATTTTATATAAAGTTCTCAAACTTGTTCCCAATTTCCAATCGCAAAATGATGATTATCAAAAATGTCAGAACTATTATCTGAAACTATGACACAAAGATTAAAACCTTTTGAACCTCGAATTAATGCAAAAAATGAAGAAAGACAAGAAAAAAAGTGTCATTGGTCATAAATCATGCACTGAATACAGTTTTGTTTTCTTCATTATAATTGTGTTGCAAGGACTCGACCATTTTCCCCACAATTGCCGGGTCTCTCTCTCTCTCCCTCTCTCTCTCTCTCTCTCTCTCTCTCTCTCTCTCTATATATATATATATATATATATATATATATATATATATATATATATATATATATATATATGTACCTGGAAGAAGACGTATCCTTTCCTCAGCTGAAACTGGTATATTTGCACGCTCTTGATTCATCATGTTCTTGACAGACACGCATCGTATGATGGCATTATTCCAATCCTGAGTAAATCTTTCCTTTATAGAAAACGTATATTTTTGCTTCGTTCTACAATCAGTAGTAATATTTGTTCGACGTTCAGTGTCACTTTGATAGACATAAAAAGTTCC
Organism: Margaritifera margaritifera; assembly: GCA_029931535.1. Lineage (NCBI taxonomy): Eukaryota > Metazoa > Mollusca > Bivalvia > Unionida > Margaritiferidae > Margaritifera > Margaritifera margaritifera. The sequence continues at coordinate 815,048 of JAQPZY010001009.1, forward strand.
ATTTTTCTTCATTTCTGCTATTAAATTTCCGTCTGGGTACTCTACCTCCCCTTCGCACACAAAAGGATAGTTACTGTCATGGGGTGCATCCAGAACCATAATGTCTGGAAGATGTACTGTAGGTATTTCTGGTTCACCTTGGAAAATAAAATAACACTATCTGAGCTGATGTTTAAATATATGATCATGTAAAATATATTTTTTGTACGTCTACGCTGTATATTGATTTCATAGTTTTCATTTTAACTTTTAGCCTTCGTATTTTATGATTTTGTCTCGTTTCTTAGAATAGTAGTTTATTCTCTCCAAAAAATGCTGATTTTGAAATATGATCGTTACACAAACACAGATATACACACAAACACACACACACACACACACACACACATATATATATATATGTGTGTGTGTGTGTGTGTGTGTGTGTGTGTGGAGAGAGAGAGAGAGAGAGAGAGAGAGAGAATGACTGATAACATTGCAAGTGCATATATTTTGCTTTGGTCAAAGTGAGAGAACATGAGTATAATTACATGAGTTTAATTAAATGAGAATAATTACATGCGAATAATTGTTCTCAATCTCTTTGTAAACTTACGATTCACAGTTGTATGGTCCCCAACCATACCACTTCTACAATAGTAAGTTCCTTCATCATCACATGACATGTTATTAGATATGGACACGTTAACACTTCCTTCTGAAAAAGCTGTATTGACAGTGAAACCATTCAGTATGTTCCCAGTCTCATTGTTCAGAAACCTGACGATAAGAACTTCGTGTTGGTCGTGTTTTGAAATCCTGCTGATGTTCAACTTGCCATTCCAACCACTAACAACACATGTTAGTCGCACAAATGAACCGATAAGAGCTGCATAGCCTCTCGGGACAAAATATATCACTGAAATTAAATGTAGATTACATTTGATTATATTTCAATATAGCAACAATATGTTAGTCATTAAAAAAGTGGTATTTTTATTAATTAATTTACTTGTTACTTATTTTGGTGTTTGATTTTGTTTTTTTTTGCACTAATTCGGGATAATATTTTGGATCTTTAAGTATTAAAGTGTTGATCTATGTTTAACATTTAACTTTCTTATAAGTACTTATTCGTTCATTTACTTTGTTTCCTACTTACTTACTCCGTGATATTTACTATCAAGCATATGAACGTAAATATAATTTGAAGAAAAAAAAAGAACGGAAATTTAAAGTTAATCTAAAATTCTGAATAATTACAACTTTGTTTTCAATCTGATAAATATATAGATGCACTGATTATTGCCAAATAATTCCATGAAATATTTACTGACGGGTTCGTTGAAAACTTTCATCATCCATCGAAGCAGATATTTGCATATAAGATATTTGAGCGCGTTTCATCGATAAAATTAAAATGTGAGTCATGGTGATGTGAATGCTTGTTCAAAAGAAAATGCAAATTGTAAAATAAAATATTTCCCCCATTCGTCATTATCCATAAGAATTGGATGTCCTTATTTAAGAACATCAAAGCATATATTCCCTTAGGCACCGATATACACGAATGCATATAAATGAACGATGCATTATGCCAGCTTTAAACTGTGGGTTTTATCAGGGATCTGTATTGTTTATAGTTGATAATATAAAAATGTCTGAAAAGTATGGTCATGGTAGAAAATATGTAGGACCGGTTAACGTTATAGATGGCTGTTTTAATTTATATCTAACTTCCATTGCTTTCTCGCTAAGTAAGAGCGGCGAGTGTTTCAGAGTTATGAGCATTTTGTTTTATTTTCTTGTGAATACATTCGTATTGTTTGGCTCTTGTCAATACTAGTATAAATCAAATCTTTGTATCTCACACACATTATTATTTGATGAATTTCTTTCCTTTAAAAGCGCTGTTTGTTGCAAGTCAAATAATGTTGAACAAAACCATATTGAAAAACATTGAATATGTATGTATGTATGTACGTATGTATGTATGTATGTATGTATGTATGTATGTATGTATGTATGTATGTATGTATGTATGTATGTATGTATGTATGTATGTATGTATGTATGTATGTATGTATGTATGTATGTATGTATATATGAATAAATAGATAGATGCATATATAAATAGACTGGTAGGTCAGTAGCTACGTAAGTACGTATATGGTCAGGTCGGTAGAGAAGGAGGGAGAGAAGGAGGCATAGTATGAACAGTGTATGTATATACTAGTATTGGCGGAAGAAAAGACACGGACAAACACAAAATTGGCTTTTTGCAATATAATCAGGAAACGTGGTGATGTAATGCTTGAAATAAAAAACTTTTCCATCTTGCCATATTTAATGTAATGTGACATCCAACCCTCGCCATTTGTCGTTACAGTGCCTCTTACTTGGACCTGTTTTCATGACATGCCAAGAGTAGTAGCTGACGTTGATATGTTCGATGTATGCATATATGCTTGCTAGTATACATATTTCAAGATTCAGTCTCCCACTTACCAAGGTACGTTATTATCTTTCTGCGTGTTTACTTTTTGACCTATCAAATTTAGTTTTATATGTGTATCGCTCAAAATTAAACTTACCTTCGGGCGTCGTAGTGGTTTCTGTTGAGGTTTGACTAGTAGTAATCAAGGTAGTTTCCCTGGTAGAAGTTGGTTCGCTCGTTGTTGTTGCTATTGTTGAAGTTAACCCGACTGTTGTTGTTTTAACTGAATTAGTTGTGATAGCTTGCGACGAACCGCTAGTTGTGTTGAACGTCGCTGGTATGGATGCCATGGTCGTACTTGTCGATGTTGTTGTAAACGTTGTAGTTGCAGCTGTTGACGAGGTTGTCCCTGGAGTAGTATTTGTCGTTCCTGATGATGACGTGGTTCTGCTTGTGGTTGTTGTGGTTGAAGTTGTTGTCAACATAGTGGTGGTGCTAGGCTTACTCGTCGTTATTGTTGCTGTGGTTGTTGCAGGACTTGTAGTTGGCTCCATCGTCGAAGTTGTTGACATCATTTTCTCTGCTGAGGTGCTTTTAGCTGTCGTTGAAGTAGGGACAGTCGTCGTTTTTGTCAGTGCGGTGGTTCTACTATCAGTGGAAGTAGTCGTACTTGGTTTCGGAACGGTTAAAGTGCTGATGCCTTTTTCAGTCGTGGTTGTTGTTGTTGCTGAGGTTGATTCGGTCGTATTAGTTGTATTCAGAGCGGGTTTTTGCAGTGATGTAGTGCTTACTGTATTTGACTGTGTGTTTATTGTTGAAGTCGATGTTGCCGTACTAGTAGTATACGGTTCCAGGGTTGACTGTGATGTAGTGCTAGCTGTGGTTTGTTTTGTAGTATATGTTGCTATTGGTGTTGTCGTATTCTGTAGTGGGATTGTTGACGATTTAGTGCTAGTCGTGGGTAGCTCTGACGAGGCTGAGGTGGATGTTGTTGTACTAGCGGCAGTCGATTTAGTGGTTGGTGGTAATGTTATTACAGTAGATATTGGGATAGGGTTGACACTTACTTCCTGTGACGAAACAACCGATACACTTAATTTTCGGATCTTAAAGGTTGTGATTAAAACGTAGGTATTGTCACCAGGGTACTCTGTTTGTCCGGTTATGACGGTCTCGAGTGCCTTTTCCTGAGGAGGATCCTCGGCAGGCTTGATCTCGATGACGATAATGAAAACTACGATGATACTCCCATTTCTGTAAGAGTGTATACATATTACATTACATCGATATAACTAGGATAGTTCAAAAGCTTAAAATCTACATTCTACATACTATAATTTTCGATTATATATATATATATATATATATAAATATATATATATATATATATAAAGATAAAACAGACAGTTAAATATACGTGTTAATACGTAGATAGATGGAGGGACAGACATTTGGATCCATGTAGAGAGATACCTGTACATACATACATATATACATTCTTCCATGCATTAAAAGACACATACATACATACATACATACATACATACATACATACATACATACATACATACATACATACATACATACATACATACATACACACATACATACATACATACATACATACATACATACATACATACATACATACATACATACATACATTTTCAGTGACGGACTAGCGGTATGTTATATTTTTATGTTTTTCTCTATAAGGAAGTTCTATAAAAGCCTTTGAACTTTATCATTACACAATTGCAATTGATTCGGTACGGATTGTGGATTAAATGTATGTGAGACTAAGCCGTTTTTTTTTTTTTTGCACAAGCACTGTTTGAATTCATTCAGGCGGTGACTTGTACATCAACATTTTCCTCAGTACAATTTATGTTGGTAAAGGCGCTTGTATGACTGAAGACGAATATTCTTAGAAGCATTAAAAATTGCATCATGGCCAGCACCAGTTGGCAACATTTGAAGAGACTGTTTTCAAATTAGTGGGTACATATATCTTTTAATAGCCGTTGTCACGTGGAATGAAAGAACATAGGTTTGGAAAGGCCTTGCATTTTGTAATTAGAACTAATGCACATAGACAGACAATTTTTTTCAGTGCACATGTTATGAAACAATTTATTCAGTACACATGTTATCAAACAATATGTCAGGAACGTTCTCTCCGTAAATACAAAATCTCTTAGGAAAAGAAAAGAAACCGAGACAAGTCTAAGGGAGGATGAAGAGAATAAAGGTAACAAATACAAAAAATTTCAATCAGGAAGGAAAAAAGGACGGAAACAAAAATGATTGACTGATCAATTATATCTTATTAACTGAATCCAAAGCATTAGTTAATTAATTGATCGCATTAAGTTGTTTTAACTAAATAGCTGAATAAATTGGGGGACAAATTGACAAATACATACCTACTAGCATCACATAAATCCAACGATACATTAATAAAATCACGCATACATACACAAATATAAACATACATGCAAACATGCATGCATAGATTCATACACACTGCATGTACACATGCAAATATATTTTTGTTGTGAGACTTTGCACTCAGTATTGAAGAAGAAATACCTAACTTACTCGTGACACAATAATAACAACATTGAATTAGCAGATTTGGTGTAGCCTTTGGTTAAATACATCGAAAGTATTTCAAACGTCACCAAAGAATTATTTGTTGATTTTTTTTTTTTTTTTTTTCGTTTTAAAACATAACAAATATATACGTATATAAAACTTTCCAGCGATGTAAGTTATACTATTACACATAAGAGCTATGGTAGAGTTCACTGTAAACAATTAAATGTATTTCCTAACCCAGACCGTCCAGTAACAGTGCAAGACTAATTTTATAATCAATTTAGAAACATATCTCAGAAGCAACACCATTACCTGTCTAACTAAATAGCTTAGTGAATAACTAAATGCATCCCGTATTTACTCAATCTTAATGACTAACTATTTACTTACTAAAATAATTGCTGACTATGTGCATACATAATATGTACTATCTTAAACCAAAATCCACTAAGCTCGAATGTCATAGACTAAAGAATCCTGAGTACTGTTCAATACTTACTTTAACTCTAGGATCCGAAAACCGTTATACCCTTTTAAATCACTGTTCCTGTATATCTGGTCCATCTGGAATAAAGGGAATAATCTTTGTATTAGAGAGACCTATTACAAAGCGTCAAACCCTTTGATCTATCTCTATCAAAGTCATTAGCTTAACTTTCCACAATATATCCGCATTGCCTTAGACATTTGTGAAATATTCAAAATCCTAAGACATACAGAGTTAACAAAGAGTGATGTCAGATCAGATATAGCAGGTTAAATATAGAAAACGTTAGCTGTGACTCAAACGCAATAGAAACTGCAAACTGAAATTTGTTTCCAACTATTTCCAAAGTTGTTGCACATTAAACGAACCTGAAACTGCTCTTTCCACTGCACGCGTTGATTCCATGTATGTATGTATGTATGTATGTATGTATGTATGTATGTATGTATGTATGTATGTATGTATGTATGTATGTATGTATGTATGTATGTATGTATGTATGTATGTATGTATGTGTGCCTGTGTGTGTTTTAATATATGACACTTTGGAGTGCATATTTTTAAACACAAGACTTATTCCTGAATTAATAAAAAAGAAAAACGTTTTCGCCCATAGTTGATGGTAAAATATTGAAATATCAAACATGTTTAAATTCTTAATTTTTTCTTCAAAGGATTTCTACTATGTTTTATCAGAACGTAACGTTTGTATAATTCTCTGTACATTTCATAGTTATAATATAGCTATATTTTCTCCGAAACACCGAATTGCACAAATATTGCCTATTAAACAATGTTGAGTCACTTGCATTCAATAAGCCTTCAAAATCAAAAAGAAAAGAAAGTAATTTGTTTGCTATCGAGGGAAGCAAAACGCAGGTATATACTTGCACTTGCGAATTGTATGTATGTTATGTACATGACTGTGAAGCCCGAAGTTGTATTCGTCATGAGTATGTTAGAACTCAAATATTGTTTTCACTGCAATTGAGAACAGATATATATATATATATATATATATATATATATATATATATATATATATATATATATATATAAATTCGCATAAAGAAAATGTATACAAGGGGAATAGATTGAGAACAAGGTGTAAAACTTACTGGTTCGTCATCAATGATAAAAGTATAAGCACGCATGAGAGAGAGAGAGAGAGAGAGAGAGAGAGAGAGAGAGAGAGAGAGAGAGAGAGAGAGAGAGTAATCTAGCTGCTTTGAGTTGTACTTTGTCAGCTTTCTGAATCAATATTAAACGCTGACCACACTGCATTTCATATTCTAAGATTGGATTGAAGTAAGTAGGGTAAATCGTGCTGATGTTATCTTTCAAAGAATAATTTAAATTTCCTAATGTCCCCAATGCTGCCTAATGCATATTTAAAGAATAATTTAAATTTCCTAATGTCCCCAATGCTGCCTAATGCATATTTAAAGAATAATTTAAATTTCCTAATGTCCCCAATGATGCCTAATGCATTTTTAAAGAAAAATTTAAATTTCCTAATGTCCCCAATGATGCCTAATGCATATTTAAAGAATAATTTAAATTTCCTAATGTCCCCAAAACTGCCTAATGCATATTTAAAGAATAATTTAAATTTCCTAATGTCCCCAATGCGGCCTAATGCATTTTTAAAGAAAAATGTAAATTTCCTAATGTCACCAATGCTGCCTAATGCATATTTACAGAATAATTTAAATTTCCTAATGTCCCCAATGCGGCCTAATTCATTTTTAAAGAACAATTTAAATTTCCTAATGTCCCTAATGCATATTTAAAGAATAATTTAAATTTCCTAATGTCCCCAATGCTGCCTAATTCATATTTAAAGAATAATTTAAATTTCCTAATGTCCACAATGCTTCCCAATGCATATTTAAATAATATTATCAATACTATTTGACCAAGATCCATTTTCCGATTACGATGAGATTTTATCTCCATATAATTTAAGATCAAATCCAGGTTGGATAACAGTATATATATATATATATATATATATATATATATATATATATATATATATATATATATATATATATATATATATATATATATATATATATGTGTGTGTGTGTGTGTGTGTGTGTGTGTGTGTGTGTGTGCGCATGAGCCTAGTCGGAACACTTTTAAAGATAATTCATTTAAGACGCCTTGAACGAAAGAGAGGATGGTTGAACCGACATTTGAACAATTATTGCAAAAGCTAACTATATCTAACTAGATGAGTTTTTTTGCAATATATTGTTCAAGCCATACTAATAGATTTCCATTGATTCCACAAGTTTTTAATTTTAGTAATAAATCCATATGCCAAACTCTATCAAAAACTTTAGATATCTTATAAAACAAAACAACAACAGCAACAAATAAAAGTTCATGATGATATATTGCTTTGTATAGTGAATGGAAAATATATATGAGTTGAAAATAAGTGGTTTGTTCTTGAATAAAACCAAAGTGCTATTTATTTAGGAAGTCAATGAGTCTTAAAAAAAAGTTTCTTTTATATATGCTTGGAGACTATTCTTTTCGACATCTTTTCGACATGAGGGGTGATATGGCTCTGTTGCTAGACACAATAAATCTGTCCTCTTTTATAAAAGTGGTACATTAGCTAGCCTGTATTGTTTCGGAAATATTTTAGACTGTAGTGACATATAAAATAAAAGTGCAAAGGATTTGCAGATGAAATGTCTTTTATTCGTCAACAAAATATTGCTGATATTGTCCAGACCATACGTTTTATTATTCTGTTGAAATCAAAATGACGTATACGATCTCACTTTCATTCATTTCAAGCTTATCATATACTAGTGCGTTACCAGTGTTAGGTTGTCGAGAAATGGTAATTGCTTGTTTGTGTCGATTGTTGAAGAGACTGCACAAAACTACTAATTTAGCGAGATTGCTTTATCATAGATTTGCATATACAAGTTTCGAGTACTTTGCTTGAAGTGGGGAATAAATGATGGCCATTACATTACACACACACACACACACACACACACACACACACATATATATATATATATATATATATATATATATATATATATATATATATATATATATATATATGATTATTTCAATACACAGACTTAGAGATTTGCACATTTGATTGTCCCCAGGCCTTCTATATAAGTTTGGTCAATGACAAAAGGTACTATGAAGAGTTCGGAAAATACATGCATTTCTTTATAGTTGTTCTTTTTATGGTCCGATATGTTTGACCAGTTCAAGGGCTGGGGAGCCCAGTCCTCTCTTTTTTCGTTCAACATAAGTCATGACCAATAATGTAAAAATGCTTTAAGATTTGAAAAAAAAATCGAAAAAAGAAGATGAACAAAAAGAAGAACAAATAATTCCATCACTTGAAAGAAATATCTAGCATATGAAACTTGTTTAACAATATGAGAGAAGGTTGGTATCAAGAAAATATAATCATATATAGACAATCACATCAAAATGTAAACGAATGCATGCACATGGATCTATACAAATTCTTTATACTTACCGCGTTTGTGAAGTTTTTTTCAAATGACTTGTACTCCAACGTACTTTCATCTTTATACTGAGATATGAAGGGTTGATCCACAGAAGCGTTCATTTTAACCACCACTGGAAAAAGAAAATGCTATCAATACTTATCGATCTGTCTAAGTTACGATGCAATGAAAACAGACAGATATATAAAAAAGAAGACAAAAATAAACCAAAACAATGAAATGCAATAATAAACGTAAAGCAAATTGCTAATATGATAGAGATGCACACATTATATGTATGATACATGCCTTACTTAAAATCAGATTGTTACATAAATTAGACAAAAAACTCCTTAAAACTCTTTGACGACATACATTAAATAGATAAATATTCAATCCCTATAAAAATGAAAAATACAAATGACAAAATGAACCAGCAAACTTTTGTGAACAAACAGTTTAATTTAGGAGACGACTTACGTTTTGCAAATAAATAGAGAACAGATATATAAACCTTTTTGTGATTATTTCAATACACAGACTTAGAGATTTGCACACGATCTCCGCAGTACATGCATATATGTACTAAAGTGTATGTAATTAAAAGTATATATATATATATATATATATATATATATATATAGAGAGAGAGAGAGAGAGAGAGAGAGAGATGTATAATCCATGACTATTTTCTATTTTGTTCTTATTTAACCATTCCAAATTCATTTATGTTTAAACTGTGTTCCCCTTTCTAAGACACCAAAACAATTTAATTCATTACGATGCCTTTATCCCTGTTTTTAACAAAGTACATTTATGTACATTTTCGTAAGGAGATAAATTTGATCATTTAACACAAATTGTAGACATTATTGCCATTTGTATCCTACTTTATACAATACATCCTATATTAAATCTGCTGCTTTATATACACTAAAAACAAAACAAGGTCTAATTCTGTTTGAATTTTTAGGACAGGATAATGGAGCCTCGCTTTTAATTTCATGTCATAATATGAACATATACTGCTTGATACAGATACCTTCTGTCTAGTGTTTTTTGGAAGACTTTCAGCGTACCAAGCGTTGTTAAACCGGCAAGAAAGTCAGAACTTGAAATTGATGTAAATGGTCGGAGTAAAAGGAAAGTTTAAGGTGTTATTATATTTATCGGTTTTCAAATGCCTTCCCATATATTAAAAATATCCAAATATTGGTAACATGATATCCTTTGAGTTTGGCCACACACTTCTCCGTGAATTCATCAGCCCATTCAGTAATCACTAGACCATTCAGTAATCACTAGTCCATTCAGTAATCACTAGACCATTCAGTAATCACTTCGTTTAGTGTAAGAGGTAATATCCTCGGTAATCATCTTTTTAACTCTTTAACATAAATACAATTAACAAATACAATTAGTTATTTTGCTAAGGAATGTCGATATGTCATAAAATGCAGAACATTAATTGTTGCTTCGATTTTCTGAGAGAATTTTTTCGAAGTCTTTTTTCATTGATAAGATCCGAGTAAATATCAGATATTTTCACTTGCCGGAAAACAGGACTCTAAAACGTATGTTTATGTTATGGATACGATGGATGCATAAAAGTCCTTATCCTGCATACCAGTTACAGAATTTACTAAAGTTCCAGAGTTTAAGACAATCCAAATAGAATGTATGTATATGAGTATAGGGTTTAACGGCACATCAGCACAATATTTGTTACATAGTGCAAGTTAAGATCAAATATCCCGAAAGTGGCATAATAAAAACAGATAAAGACAAAAAAGGATTAAACTCTTAAAATGCAATGTCCTTTTTTATACCTCCTTCTTTCAGAAAATGCAAGACTCTCTCAGCGTGAATAGTATGACGGGACACAGTCAATGGATTGCCTCAAATAGTCGCCTCCTATAACGTGCAGGAGGGTGCATAAAGCCTATTCAACATTCCAGAATCCGCAAAAAGATGAGTGGGGGGGGGGGGGGGGAAGTGGCAGAGATCTAATGGCGTAGTATTATACGTGATGATGATTTAGGAAAGAAAACGAAGGAAATATATTAATATATATCACCTGAATAGACGTAGTTTCTCATTGGGTAATATGATGAAGTTTAAATTAGCATTAGAGAGTTAGGAAACTCCACTGGAATCAAATAACAGGGTAATTAAGAGTTTTTGGACAAGAAAGGCTACTGTAAATACGGAAACGATTATGCAGAACTGTAATAAGTAAAGCAAGTAACTATAAGAGAATGACCAGAAGTAAAAGGAAACGTTCTCTAATAAATTGGTCCAAAGTTATATAGGTGACAAAGTTATAATGATACTCACATATTTTCTCAGGTTGGCTATCTGAAATATATTGTTTTAAAAATGCACTAAACTCATCAAAGCAAAACAACTTACGGAAATAAATTTAGTCAACATGCATATTTTTTGTATGCAGAGTATTTTAATAAAATTGACCCCAACATTATTTTTTCATAAGAACTCATTGATAATGGCTCCAGCTTGCTGTATATATTCCACAGAAGTGCGAAAGAAATTGAACATTATATAATAACAGAAAAGCTGTGAAACGGCTCTGAGAGAAGAACAACGTTTCCCTACATTTCAACCCAAAGCATGGTCTTAGATCACGCCTAGACGTATACCGCCCTAGTGTTGATGCCTTGCATTTAATCTCCTTCGCCTTATCCATAAATATGGGTCACTTTCTAAACATCTTTTTTCTTTAAAATGTAGTATATTTCAAGCATTTGATTTTTTTTACGAAGACAAAACCGTTCTTTACCATTCTAATTAAAATTTGTGAAATCATTTATCTGATCCAAACTGTATTTTTATTTTATACCAATATAAATATATTTGTACTCTTGCTCAAATAAAACATTACCTTTCACTTCTGAGACAATAAAACATTAGTATCGCTATTCTTCTTCTTCTTATTATTATTATTATTATTATTATTATTATAAATTGCATTTATTCCAAAACGTCAGTCTGACTAATTGTTAATTTAATTCGTGTAAAAAGTCAAATATTTATTATATACTTTGAATCAAAGTAGCCATCAAATTGTATGTATGTATGTATGTATGTATGTATGTATGTATGTATGTATGTATGTATGTATGTATGTATGTATGTATGTATGTATGTATGTATGTATGTATGTATGTATCCTCTTCTTCGCCTTAGTCTTATTCTTCTACTTCTTCTTCTTACGTGTTATATGTTTATTCTTCTTCTTCTTCTTCATCATCTTCTTCTTCTTATTATTATTATTATTATTATTATTATTTTATACATACCTGCAGGCTTCAAAGTAATGACGAGAATTGGAATGATGGCCACTGCTATAGCAACCAGACCGACAACGACCAAGATAAGGGCGACCTTACGTCGCTTGATTTGTTGGCCAAACTTCTCATTATGTACCTTAGAGGCGCTGTCTCCCAAGGATGACGAATCCGCCATTGAGTGGGCATGCTTTGTGAAAGTTCTTTTACTGGAGTAGTATGGAGCATATTTCAGTCCGAGCTAAACAAAAGATAAATAAATAAATAAATAAATAAATAAATAAATAAAAGCAGATCAAGCAAACGAACGAAAAAGAAATGAAGCAAGCAAACAAAGAAACAAAAATATGGAACCAGCTGATTACATTGGTTTGGGAGGCTAAAGTCAATATTTGGGGCGGAAATGTATGTAACGTTGGTGACAGTTTTGTTCAAACGTTTTTCTCAATTGTGTAAGACACTGTTAAGGTAAATTAGTAAACTATTACACTATACCATATTATTTATAAAGTTCTTAAACTATAACATTCAATTAAAATGTGTCAAGATAGAAGACGCTTTTGAGCTTTCTGTTTTCTGTGTCGTCAATATGTCATATTCATACGCTTTGTGACAGAGTATTTATCAAGTGCATGCATATGAGATGCGTACAAATACTCAGACAAAAACTTTGAGGCGAACAAAGTATTTTGAAGAAAAAAAAAATTTCTTCCAATATTACTGTCGTCTTTTTGAAAACCTATATCGGTCAATATTTTAGTATTAGATGGTACCTGGTTCACGTTTCTCAGATTGCATACACATGACCTTAAGAAAATATCATTTATTGATAATTTCAAATAGGGCTAAGTTTATCTACATAAGGACGTAAATGTGCTATATAGTTCCTTTGTCTAAGCTACGGGCAAAATGTTTTGATATTAGGGTTGTGTTTATTTAATAACACCAACAGGTTTAAATTATAATAGCTTCAATTTTATCGACCAAATTCAAATTTGCTTTTAAGTAAATCAAGAATTTTTCAACGCACAATTTTATATGACTCTTTAAATAAGAACACTACAATGTCCGCCATGCGATTTTTAAAATTCAACAGCATTTGCTATGTTCTTTGGAATCATGCTTATTTTAGTGCTACCATTCACAGCTGGTTCATTGAACGAAAAACAGTTAATTAATAGCATACTGATTGAGTTGTAGGTTAGTTATCGAAATGGCCAAGGCCAGCATTGCGATCTGATTGAGTTGTAGGTTAGTTTTCGAAATTGGCCAAGGCCAGCATTGCGATCTGATTGAGCTGTAAGTGAGTTCTTGAAATGGCCAAGGCAAGCATTGCGATCTGATTGAGTTGTAGGTTAGTTTTTGAAATGGCCAAGGCCAGCATTGCGATCTGATTGAGTTGTAGGTTAGTTTTCGAAATGGCCAAAGCCAGCATTGCGATCTGATTGAGCTGTAGTTTAGTTTTTGAAATGGTCAAGGCCAGCATTGCGATCTGATTGAGCTGTAAGTTAGTTTTTGAAATGGCCAAGGCCAGCATTGCGATCTGATTGAGTTGTAAGTGAGTTCTTGAAATGACCAAGGCCAGCATTGCGGTTTGATTGAGCTGTAAGTGAGTTCTTGAAACAGCCAAGGCAAGCATTGCGATCTGATTGAGTTGTAGATTAGTTTTCGAAATTGGCCAAGGCCAGCATTGCGATGTGATTGAACTGTAAGTGCGTTCTTGAAATGGCCAAGGCCAGCATTGCGATCTGATTTACATCAGGACAAAATTGCTCTTAAATAGAATCTAATCACACCAAGTCAAGATGGCTGTTATTCTACTGAGGGATGACTGTGGTACATTACCTATATTAAAAACAACACACACAATAACACCAGTATGCAACATCTTTAAATATTTTGAAAAAGAGTAAGAATTAATGCGTATGGAAGATAGACACAAGTAGATTATGATTTGTCAAAGATCAACAAAAAACAAAAAAAAAAAAAAAAAAATTCATGCGAAAATAATTTGATAAACTAAAATTGTGTCTTTATATAAAATCGTTTGCTATCAATAGTGACCCTTTTCACGCTTTAAACAAGTTTTGTCAATTGAAAAAAATAAAGACAGCCTAAATAATAGCATGGGCACTGAACGATTTGTCAAACAATGTGTTTGAGCGATAGCGGTATAAAAATTCAGATACATAACACTTTGTCCACCAAGAGTTGATTTGGGTTCTTTTGTAAGAGAGACATAATATTGATATTCAGTTTTAAAAAAGAAGAATTTATTAAAAGTAATTGAGCAAAATGTGCAGATTGGAAGACCTATTGACGCCATTTTTAAAATCTTAGGGGCAACAGTGATAAAGTGTTACTAAAATAAAATCTACAATTGTGGTTTAGAAAATCATCAAACCTGATTGCTTTCAGATAATGTGTACAGGAGTCGTACTATTTGGATATTTAAATGTTGTTCTCCTTTCTGGAAAAGCTTTGTAGTATGCTAGTATACATATAATTTCCACAGTATTAGTAACAAAAGTCGGTAGGGCGGTCTGCCGTTCGTTTTTTGCCTGAGAATAGTTTGAATATATAAACTGAGTACAACCTCACTGATTACAGACCTGAGAATATATAAGCAGCAGATCATACATTTTCCAGGATTGGGAACAGCTCCCGCCGTTAGAAAATTGTTTCAAAACAAGGCATGCACAAATAATGCGATAATCTTCCCGAGTGACATAGACACTATGATTATGCAATAAGCTATGACTTCATATATAAAATTAGAAACGACATGAAAAAAAGATAAACATATTTGACTATGAGGTCAATGCACAAATTCGTGCGACGCTGCCAATATGCGCATGCAATATGCGGAGCAGAAAGTACTGTCACATAGTGTAGACAAATATTTACTAATACAATTTGGCCTTCACTTGTGGGTTGTAACTAATGCAATACCGATCCTTTTACCTCAAGGGGAAGAAATGTGTAGACATTGAGGTGGGCATTTTTCACACAAATGGGATAAGGTAAGGTCAAAGGATAAATAATTAATTACACATAAAATTTAGAATAATGTAATGAAATAATCTAACGAAGAAAATTAGAAGAGTCATATATATATATAAATATATATATATATATATATATATATATATATATATATATATATATATATATATATAAAATACCTAAATAAATCAAGATGAAAACTTCTGCAATGTAGTACTCAAATACCAAAACAAGTCATAACAATAATTTCAATACGTCTTAATAGAGAATAATTGTGGCGTAGGAATAAGGAACATTGTAAACAATTTATTTAACACTAAATTTAAATGAGTATAGATTTTACGGCGGCAAGAGTCACGATTTGTATGATTTGTTCAATGACACCGAACAATATTGTATAGATATGTTAAACATTGTGCGATATTTTTGAGAATTTAAGAAATATGTGCATATAACCTGAGTAGAATCAGAATTGGTAACAGACTATGATATGTACCTGACGATTTAGAGTGAAATTATATGAGGAATAAACATAATATAACATATATACGCTGAAGAAAATCACGAACACTAACACCTTTCTGTGCGTGGGCCATAAGCCAATAGATGCCTATTATAAAAAAAAAAATAAAGAAAAAAAAAACATTTGATTAGATACTTAGCAAATCTTTAGTTTGGTACTGCTGAACAAATTAAAGTGATAGAAAAACGTTTACTCAATTGACGATGATGTGGGTTGCACTTTAGAAGTGGATATGGATATTCCATTGTACTTGTGTAACTAATTCAAGTGTTACAAAGTTAGCTTCAGAGCAAATAAGTCCAGACGTAACGAATTATCTCTATTGCAAAGAAGCGCAAAACCGAAAGTACCAAAATTGTTAGAAACAAAAGAAAAATACGCTATTCGCTATGTAAACTTAAAGCATTACACACAGATGGGCCTTAAACTGAAAAAGTATGCAGTGATGTATTTTGAACAGTGAAAGTGGCATACATTTTACATTAAAGTTAATGGAAGATTCAGCCAAAGTAAAACACGATTCCGAAAAAAGATGTTTTCAGGATGATGACTACAGTGTATTTGGTAAACAGATAAAAACTCTCGGAAAAAAGAACAATATAACAA
This sequence comes from Margaritifera margaritifera, assembly GCA_029931535.1. Classification (NCBI taxonomy): domain Eukaryota; kingdom Metazoa; phylum Mollusca; class Bivalvia; order Unionida; family Margaritiferidae; genus Margaritifera; species Margaritifera margaritifera. The sequence goes on from JAQPZY010001009.1 coordinate 831,498, forward strand.
ATATGAACCAATAAAAATATGTTTTTTTCAGATGCCGAAAAGAGCTATATTTGTCCCGAGAACAATTATTGAAGATGAATTAGTGTAAATCTGTCTGAAAAACAACGAGGTAAACTTTTGAAAACCAAGCTGCGGTGAATTTAAAGTATTAGAAATATCCACGTAGATGACGGATGAATTCTACAATAGCAAGCACAAGCAATTATATCAAGGAATAAAATATGCGTGGTAGAAAAGAATTTGAAGTTCGAAATGTACAAAAATTGCATATTCAACCACAATATCAATTACCAGGAAATAAATTTACTCAGGTCATATTATCACGATATGTATAACATACAAATAAACAAAGATGATTGTTTGTGCATGACGACATGTTTTGTTTTTGTTGACAAAGTAAACACATTGCTTACGGACATAGAAGCACGCCGTGCTTACGGACATAGAAGCACGCCGTGCTTACGGACATAGAAGCACGCCGTGCTTACGGACATAGAAGCACGCCGAAGGCAATATATACCTATGGTACAATAGCATTACGTTAAAAAAATTCAAATCTCTTTGAAAGTTTGCTTCTTTTGTTCTGTATCAAATTATATACAATCTCCCTTTGATCATCACATGCGATGAGATTATTTACAATGAAGATTGTTTATGTTGCCTTTTTGTCCACTTGAACCCTAACATTCTCTCTGGAGTATATGCTATCGAACATTCGTCCTCCTAGTTTAAAATGTCTATCACTAAAAGTCAGTTTCATAATGTTAGTTGCTTTCTTCATAGAGTATTGGTTCCCTGGTATACATCCCTGGTATACATCAAACATTAAATCGAGCTGCAAGTGATATAATTTGTCATCAGGATCTGTCACATTTGCATCCTTTAATAACAATTTTTACATAAGTTTTTGAACATTGACATAAACATGAAATTTGTACACTGATTTTACTAATTTTTGTACATCTTGTCTATTAAGTGGTAGTAGGAAATCTAACTACCAAATGTTGCCATCCCCACTGTCAGTTTGATTCTGCCAAAATCTCATGTCACACTATGCTTGTATTTTTGCAAAGAGTCATAATTGTCAAATTGTAAAGCATAGTTATCAAAAAGGTTGAATGGTTTGTATAAAAAGGTTGAATGGTTTGTATTTTACAAGGTTAATTTCAGTATAGTACATTTTCATTTTGCTAAATACATTTCCTATGGAAACTTGATTAAGGTTAGTTAACATTTTAATAATTTTTTAATGTTATCTTTCTTCAGTTCTTCCGTTATGCCATTTATTGCCCTGATGGGACATTTCGTACATAGCAGTCACCTTTTATTGTTTTTCATGTGTACCATAAGTTTTGCGTAGAGTAGACATATCTGGATCTACTTTTTTCTCTCTCGTATTTCACACATCCGGCATTGCTTAATTCTTTCATTTTCTAATGCAACTTTGTTTTCTACATCTATCACATAGACTCGTTATGTTATTAAATTTAAAAATAAATAAATAATAAAAAAACATTATGTTTTCATACTCATTGTCACTGTTATTTGTGTTGAACTGACATCTATCATTCTGAAAACGTGTTTGTATCCATATTCTTTTGATGTTTAGCATTCTTGAATGTCAACAAAGTCTGCCTGCCACTAGTCATCCACATTACGCACATTAACCTTTTGTAGGAAAATCTTTTCTCGCTTGCTTTTGTAATGCACAAGTAGCCCTTTTATTTTTATCATTCATTACATTCACTAATTTTGTTTCATTTGGTTTGTCCCATAAGTAATTATTATTTTTGCAAGCAACTGGCCTTTGATGATCAGAGTAAAAGATGTCTTAAATATCTCTTTTTTCTTGTTCTGCAAAGTCTTTGACCTTGGACATTTAAATGTAAAACGTTCAGAGATAATGTATTCTTTATAGCTTGCAAGTTTCAACAGCAAGCCAATAGAGGGTCCATCTACGACAGGTACTTTTATTTTCAACAATTTGCAACGTTTCTTCAACCCTTTCAAAGGGATTGATGATTTCAGATTTGTGTAAAATGTGGTCTTTTCTATAGATTAAATGCTTCATATAATTAATCACCGTGCTTAGTATAAAATCAAATTTTCGTATATATAAATTCTAAATCTACTATGTTGAATGACTGTAGATTGACACTGTAAAATTATTAAGATCTTCAAACTGTATTGTGAGTTTAATTGAATACAATTTGTGTATTGACCCAGTCAAGCACGCAATTTGTTCTTTTCAAATGCCGTACTGTTCTAACGATCCTGTTGTCGGGGATGATTATATTTATCTCATCATTAAATGTAATATGAAAATCAGCATATTTTCTAAAGCATTTCATGATAACTTTCTGGGTATTTTAAATCGACAAATCAACATGAATATTCTATTATATATTATTTTGTAACACAAATAAGTTTGACCACATTTTTCCGATTAAATATTGCAAAATGATGCATATTATTTCTTGATAATAATGTCGATACTTTGATGTAAAACTCATGAAGTATTGATATCACCTTTTCTGAAAACGTTTGCATTCAATACAACCAACGTAGCATTATTCCATTATTTATAATGTGTAAAATCTTTCAAATTATTGTTGTTTTGCTAAATCAGTTATAGTCTGAGTGGTCTAGTCATTTTACGGAGTTTTCAAAAAAACATCAAGTTGTGCTGGTCTAGTGATTCTGAAGTTTAGGTTGTAATGCTATCGTATCCCTATCTATCTATCTATCTATCTATCTATCTATCTATCTATCTATCTATCTATCTATCTATCTATCTATCTATCTATCTATCTATCTATCTATCCATCAATCCATCCATCCATCCATCCATCCACCCACCCACCCACCCACCCACCCACCCATCTATCTATCTATCTATCTATCTATCTATCTATCTATCTATCTATCTATCTATCTATCTATATATCTATCTATCTATCTATCTATCTATCTATCTATCTATCTATCTATTTATTTATCTATCTATCTATAAATATATATATACATACATATATATATATATATATATATATATATATATATATATATATCATTACAGAAATAAAAACGTTAGGGCCTTGTAGTAGTAGTAATTTTGAATTGAATTATATTATTCTCGTATCCCTGCATGAGAGCATTACACGCCGCCCAAAACATCGTCTAGGTCTCTCGACTTACATACTACACTGAACAGTGCGCCTTTTAGCTTCTTAAAATTTATGCATGTAATGTAATTGATCTCTTCAGAAAATTATGCGAGATTTAAGGAAAATACGCAATTATTAATTATTGTCTTAAAACTTGTGCAGAATATGATTTGCACAACATGTTGTTTAGTAGCTTGGTGACCTAAATACTGACCAGAATTATGCGCTGGTATTTGTTGTTTATTTCAATCTGGATTAATACTTCCTTTTCCACCACTTGTGTGTTGTTTATTTCAATCTGGAGTAATACTTCCTTTTCCACCACTCGTGTGTTGTTTATTTCAATCTGGAGTAATACTTCCTTTTCCACCACTTGTGTGTTGTTTATTTCAATCTGGAATAATACTTCCTTTTCCACCACTTGTGTGTTGTTTATTTCAATCTGGATTAATACTTCCTTTTCTACCACTTGTGTGTTGTTTATTTCAATCTGGATTAATACTTCCTTTTCCACCACTTGTGTGTTGTTTATTTCAATCTGGATTAATACTTCCTTTTCCACCACTTGTGTGTTGTTTATTTCAATCTGGATTAATACTTCCTTTTCCACCACTTGTGTGTTGTTTATTTCAATCTGGATTAATACTTCCTTTTCCACCACTTGTGTGTATTATTTTGTAGGAATGCCAACAGACAGCTGAACTGATTAGTGTGTATTGCTACTATGAAATATATACTATGTCTTACATTATTCTAAAATGAAATATTTCAAAACGGGTTAAAACAATACCCTAAAATATTCATACAGCACATTGCTGGATGATGGCGTACATGTATAGTTGTTAATACGTACATTTGTCCCTAAAGTTTGTTCTTCATTGTTGTTGGGAAATATATAATTGACACAGACTTATAAAACCGGGGTTATGACACGTTTTCAGCACAAATATAAAGGTTTAGCTCAAGACCTACAAAAAAGGATATTAGGAATACAATATGTCACACAATGCTAGTTGACAAACAAGGGCCACATAAAATGAAAAGTATGTGGTTCTAATATTATTCACCTTATGTTATATGATGTCAAGTTTGAATGTCTTTTTTTGGACTTCAAGTTTGTGATTGAGTTTATTGCTTAAATTGTTTCCAGAATACAATGACAGGCTATGTGTTTTATTCGTGGCATTACAAAAAAGGGTCTTAAATCATTGATAGAAAGAACAGATTTAGCGGCAAATAGCCACACGTGTCTCAGTTATAATCTAACCATTGTCTAACCAAATCCATAGAGTAGCTCATTTATAGTAGATGAAAGTTGGACGGGGTTGTAATGGTAAGGTGTTGGTAAATTATTATTGTATCATCTTTATTTTCTTCAACGTAAGATTATTAACAAACTCAGTGACAATCGTGATACTGTCTTAAATGTGAAGGGAGAAAACCGTTGTGACTCAGTGGTAGGTGTGTCGCCCTCGTGACTAGAAAGGTTAGTGTTCGGTTTTTGTCATCGAATCAGCCCTGACCGCCTGCTATGGTATTTATCTGGGCAAGGACACAGTACAATGGTGGCCAGAAAAATAAGAGAAAATCCTGAAATCATACCAGATACGAGCAAAAAAGTGTCAAGAATTACACGGTTTACAGGAATATCATTCCTAAAATATCAGCCAATGGGAATATAGGGAATATTTAGTAGGTAGGATGAAGAGTCGGTCTTGTTGACAAATTGTATTGCATGTAAATTTCATCCCTCCCATTGCATGTAACAACATAGCTTATACATGGAACATTTAATTATGCCTTAATTTGTAATGTGCATAGGAAATGAAACCCTTAATTGTTTGAGTGTGTATAAAACTCTAATCTAGCCACAAATTATACTCTTAGCCGTAGTACATATTTTCCACTTTATTGTTCTGACTTGATATGCGTTCTTAGCGTGAGAGTATATACAACTATCCATATTTTAATGGGAATGGATATGTCCCAAAAGTGGAACACAGCAAACAAACAAAAAAAACATATACTTTTTTTTTTAAACCACAACAAAATCACAATTAAGGCATTGAAACCAAAAATTCAAAAGTATTGATTGCGAGAAAGATTTAATACTGTAAGAAAAGGTATCGATAAACACGATAAGGTTTTAAAGATCATGAAAAAGTAACTGCAAAGCAAAGCCAGATATTCTACGAAGGGGAAAAATTAGGGAAGCGCAGTGCAACATTAGGTATTTGATATATCACGCGGTGTCATAGTTGATGTGTTAGTTACAGAAATAAGGGTTTCCTCAATTGATCTTTCATCTGTTTTATATTGTTTTATTTAATGGATGATTACTCCGTTTTTGATATTAGTGGAATTATTTCTGTCTCAATGCCAAACTGAACTGATTTACAGGGCTTGGTGCTTTCATCAAAATTGGATGAATGATTTTAAATAGCATGACATAATCGATCGTGTGCCGTATTACAGTGAAATCTATTCAAACGAATGAGGAAGTCCCGATATATGTTTTGACTTAAAATATCGTATATAGAGACATGTAAGCGTTAAACGTTTTGTAAATTTCAGAAGTTTATAAAATACACCTGTTTGATTTTCACAAATATATGTATTTCAAATAGAGATAGTTTTATTTAGCGGCCTCTGTTACAGCAGTAACTTCACCAATCTGTATAAACCTACACATAAACATTCCGGACAGAGCACATATGGTACGGCATGTACCAATCTTTATAAACGTACACGTAAACATTAAGGACAAAGAATATATGGTACGGCATGTACCAATCTTTGTAAACCTACACGTAAACATTACGGAAAAAACACACAAGGTACGGCATGCACCAATCTGTATAAACCTACACGTAAACATTACGGACAAAGCACATATAGTACGGCATGCATATTAAAAGAGCATTGAAACATGTTATTACTACTCAAATGAACGTGATAATAAGTACTTATATATACCACACTAAATTTGTGTTTACTGATCACCCTGGAGACTGGCAAAACATGACCTTTATCAATAATTAACTATTATGTAGGGGTCACATTAATTTATGGGTCAATAATTGACTATTATGTAGGGGTCACATTAATTTATGGGTCAATAATTGACTATTATGTAGGGGTCACATAAATTTATGGGTCAATAATTGACTATTATGTAGGGGTCACATTAATTTATGGGTCAATAATTGACTATTATGTAGGGGTCACATAAATTTATGGGTCAATAATTGACTATTATGTAGGGGTCACATAAATTTATGGGTCAATAATTGACTATTATGTAGGGGTCACATTAATTTATGGGTCAATAATTGACTATTATGTAGGGGTCACATTAATTTATGGGTCAATAATTGACTATTATGTAGGGGTCACATTAATTTATGGGTCAATAATTGACTATTATGTAGGGGTCACATTACCGGTTAAACGATGAGATGAAGAACGCAAGGAAAACAAGATTTATTATAAGAAGAATCAGGCATTTATTTTGAGTATTAAAAAAATATGTATATTTTGTTTGTTGATCATTTTGCCTAATAAAACAACTCTGAACTAACATGTAAGGCTTAAAAGATGTATGGATTTATGCTGAAATGACGAGTATAAATCTATCTGCATTTAAATATACACCTATCAGAGCGTAAAGTGCTATACCTGGATTATACAGGAGAATGCTTGATAACATTATCAGAAGTTTTAGATACGAATAAATAATATTAACATATATGTTAGAGAATTTTAATTCGTACTCTACGGAGATTCTAACCCGGATCCTCCGGTTACGGCACCCACAAACCCCTTCACCATCTAGACCATGCACACATCACCTAAAAATGACGCTACAAAGTCGGTAGCAGACATACCCGCATGTCGACCCAGTAATTAATTACAGGCAAGGCGATGGGTGCCGTACCCGCGGATCCGGGAAAATTGTCTAACCTGTATGATAATATATATATAGATATATATATATATATATATATATATATATATATATATATATATATATATATATGTGTGTGTGTGTGTGTGTGTGTGTGTGTTTTGGAGGGAGGGGGATGTTTACCAGGTATTTATTTGGAGTTTATGTTCTATCTTAAGTATACAATACATACTATGTAAGTAGTCTGCTAAACTGGAACTGCTCCTAAGTACCATATTCGCTCGGCCTCACCATATTTTGAAACATAAATACCCTATAGTGAGCGGTGAGCGGTAAGAAAAACGACCGTATAGGCCATTAGCTAAAGTATACAGGTCTGAATTGTGAACAGAGCAGACCCAGAGGTAGACCAAGGTCTGCCGTATCACGATGTACCAGTCGATCAGGCCTGGAGATCATAAAACACTGGAGCTTGAGTTAACCATAGAGTTTCAACCAATCACAAATGACGTTATTTTTGAAAGGTCGTTTATGATTGGGTGATAGTTGCAATTACATCTCAAGCTCAGAGTTTACTTAACAATGCTATATTTATGATTTCCAACGAACAGAGAAGACCCTGATCTGCCGATGCAATACTCGCATCGCCGTGCAAATTATAAAGGTGTCAATACGGTACTCTATACAGTATAATGTTACAGGCCTATTTCTGGTTTAAGGACAAGTATTTAAAATGCCGTTTTTGTAAAGTATCACATAGGCGTTTAAACTACCAATATTTTCCTGAAGATAAAGCTAATGAAACCAAACAACACGAATGATTGCAAATGAAAATACGACGCAGTGCTAAAAAAAAAAAAAAAAAGTATTGCCGGTGTATATCAGACGTCTTACGAAGCAAACATCTTTTTAATACATACAGGTTTGTTTTCTACTTTTATTCCTTTTTGTTGCCCAGACTCCAGCTCGAAGATCTTAAGTAATCAAGAACGAGAGGTATTTGAAAAGACCTGAATATTTTGTTATAACTTTTCTATTTCTTTGAACCTGTCAATAAATTGAATGCCTCTTAATAGACATAACTAACGTTCTATAAAATTATATACAGCTGCAGGCGCAGTACGTCGGACACCTGCAGATATATGCGTTTGATGTACCATATATAAATGACAGTGACGTATAAAATGTAGGAACAGGATAACAATTCTACTACCGAACAAAGAGAATACTGTAAATTCCAGGTGTTCTTAGAGTGCTCTCCTCCTGTAGTGAAGGGGGCAATTGATGAAGATGCTCGATACACAAAGAAAAATATCCTAGTATCACGGGCATTCTTCAGCTGCTTTTAATATATGAAAAAAAGCATTTGAAGCCCAGAAAGGTTCATGCAAGAATGGTACCGTATTTATTGACAGCTGATCAAAAACAGACTCGGTTGAAATTGCCAAACAGCTACTCGCCAAATAAGAAAAGAGTGACCAGAGACGTTTGAATGAGATTGTCACAGGTGATGAAACATGGATTTACTTTTTTGAACCCAACTCAAGAGAAAATAATAAAGTTTGGATCGAAGAAAACGAACAGAGACCACAAATCGCTCGATGTAGTCAGACTGGCAACAGAGCTTTAAACACCTTATTTTAAGATGCAAAAGGCCCCGGTCGTCCAGGTACATATGCCTGATTCTAATAGTGTTACTGGACATGTGTATACCTTCGAAGTGTTGCAAAAATTTGATAGTGTTTCACAGCTTTAGACAACACTTTGAAGGCACACAAATTTCCAGTGACACTAGCAGATTCAGACACAGGTACCTGGACGTTCGCTCACCGGTACCCGTGGTATCCATCTACTACATAACTACGAACCGGCGCATACATCCTTTATCCTGAAAGACTTCCTGAAGTAGCACATAATCAAGACTTTGCCATATCCTCCATACCTCCCTGATTTAGTTCTAAGTCATTCTTGGCTGAATTCCGTTTTCAAAGATTCGCTGAGGGGCAAACGATCTGATTGGAAGGTTTCAAGTGTATGAATAAAATACTCAAAAGTGCATGCAAAATGGCATTTAATAATTTTATAATCAGATTGAGAATGTGCGCAGAGGTTCATATAGAGTACTGTGTGGGTATGCATTGATGTACTGTTTATTAATAAAGATCTTTGTTGTACAGTACACTAATATTCAGAACATTTTAAATACCCTTCATATCACCTTATTTTCATTCTCTTATAGCGTGGTTAATTTAAATGGATTAATAATAAATTAGTTAATAGATTCATTTATTGTTTATTGTATTTTAATTCATTCAACGTTTGAGTAAATTATTCTTTCAATCAACTATCTCGGGTATAATGAAAGACCAATTATTTTTTGCATCACGCAGGTATAGAAGCCTTTCAATAGGGTGACTTAAACAGAAACACAATCAGAATACAACTAGTTTACATATATACTGGCAAAGGACTTAATATTCTCTCTCTATTGATGTATGTTTTATATTTTCTTGAGAATCAAAAATTGCATTTGGATTTTCAAAGGTTCTATAACCAATAGTAAAATATATCAGCTCTTTTCCAATATGACCGTCAATGACAGCATCTCGCAAAGGATTGTAGGTGGACAGGTAAATTGGCCGTCATGTTCAAAGTATAATACTTGCAATTACAGTAGCTGACAAATGTAACAAGGATTTCCATTTGTCAGAATGTAACCATGCGATCAGGTTGAGTTCGTTTATGTCAAGATAAACTGTACAGGGAAATACTTTTCTAAATAAATATGCATACACTGAATGAGGACTTTTAAAATGATGTCAAATATTAAAAAAGCGAAATTAGAATAAAATGATGAATACAATTCATAAATACCGCAATTATGAGAGTTTCGTTTTGTTCAGTCTGCGTTTATCGTGATATAAACCATTAATTACCGAATCACACAGCTTACATAATGCCCTTCCTTGCCCGAAGTCATGATCAACTTTACAGTTTTGTATTATGTAGCCAAGTATAAGGTTAAGAGCGAATAAAGAAAATCAAAGGATTGAAAAAGACAAATTTATACCAATCAGCGTTATATCAAATTTTGTCTAATATTGAAACTATTGAATCTTCAAGTCTTAATGAAAAAAAAATTATATTTTAACAAAATGCTTTGCGAATATTTTAATTATTTATCACATGAATCATCCATCTGACACAATAGAGTTTTTCGAATGTATATGCATCATTCAAGTACACTAAAGACAACCGTAAAGTCAATTATGCATATCGCGTGCACATTATTACCATGTGGTCTTATATTCTGATCTTATTCTAACTCTTCCACCCCCACCCCAACACAGACACACACACACAATTATTATGTCAAACACAGTACGCTAAAGTCTTTGCTTCTTTGACGACTTTAGGTGGTACTTCGTCTATTAGTTATGAGAAATGGGCAAATTATGAGTTATTATACATTATTGTATATTTCTTGAGAAAATTACAAAAGCAGCGCAAATAAGTCTCGCAAAAAATTAAATTACCCCCCAAAAAACTAAAAAAAAAACCTGCACACAGTTTGAGACTATAGAAATTGCGTCTAAATTAATACTGGAATTCACATCTATCCATCCATCTTTATGTATGTCTGTATATCGATCTGTCTACCTGTCTGTCATTAGAAAATTTCAGATTGAAATTTATAATACATATTCGCTCGCACGTATACCATAGACATTGCTACTATAACTGACTTCTGACATGGATCATTTTCATAGAAATACGAATGACTTATGGACCTATCGCAACACAAAACACAATGAAATAGTATTCAACTTAACTCCTTTAATTTATAATGTATCCCGTAAGCACAAATAGTACACCCAGTATTCAATATAATGTGATCAATCAGGTTCTAGGGGCACTATTTTGATACAATTAGAAATATTAAACAAAATTAAGTTTGACAATTTTTAATATAGCAGAACGAACAATCCAAAGTTTAATCTGAAGAAAGAGTGTTGATGATAGCAACAAATATCATCATTATATATCTTCGTTTAGAATTATCAAATGTATACTTAAACTTTTAAATATTTAGTAGACATAAAATATTAAGCATACTTTGTAGCCAGAGATGCCCCGAGATAAGTCGACAGACAGGTACAAAGACTGACAGCTATACAAGCTGATAGACAGGTAATTGGAAGTACGTGCAGATGCAGCATATGTACCTATCTACTTTTTTTATTCATCCATCAAGCCATGCATACATTCATCCATCAAGCCATACATTCATTCATCCATCAAGCCATGCATACATTCATCCGCTAATTAACTTATCCATGCTTATTCTTAGATTAACAAATTAATTTCAATTACATTATCTAGCATAGTGTAACTCACACGTCCCTATCAATCTAGCTAGCTAGCTATTTGCTCAATGTATTTTGCATTATATATATATATATATATATATATATATATATATATATATATATATATATATATGAAATAAAAACTGACAAACAGTGCGAAACTGGTGTGAGACCAGCCCAAGCGGTTTCGGAATCTACCGATTACTTTTTCAAGGGCACAAAGCCACAAAAAACGATTACGTAAGTAGACCAGCAATGAAACCGTTGCGCCCTAAATTCAAATTGGAGCACAAACAATAGGACGTCCAGAAAAAAAATTAGATTCGCCGGCTGCCAACACTCAAACCCAGCGGCTTAAATCAAGTAGAATCAAAACGGGCATTTGTCCGTACATAGGTAACAAGGAATTTACAAGTTACAAAAATCACATTTTCCTGCCATTTCGCTTTTTAAACCACCTTTTTCTGTTAAAAATATATAATATGAAAAACACATATATAAATTAATTTAAAGGTTCTTTTTAAGCCATTAATTAGTGCCAACATAATTATGTAATCCTACTTTAGAATATCTCTTCTGCAAGTTTTAAGTAACCGCCAGTTCAACGAAATATTAGATCCGGGATAAATTATATAATTAGACAGTTGTAGATGGCGCAAAGGTTACATTGCTCTCCTACTTACGTACGTCATCAACTGGGGTCCTTTGTTCTAACCATTTCCGCCGTACGAGCACTAATAAGTAGTAACATTCAACCTCGTTAAGCCTTGCTCGTCTTATTTATTATTTCATTGTATCGTCTGTGTAAATATATACAACTAACATCATGTAGATTCCGTATAGTACTTAACATTGTTGTGTTTTGTGTGTTATTCAGGTTTTGTTTGTGTAATCGTTTTTTTTTTATTTTTATTTATTTATTTATTTATTTTTGTGGCATTGTGCCCTTGAAAAAAGAATTGGTAGATTCCGAAGGCGCTTGGGCTGGTCTCACATCAGTTTTGCACTGTTGTTTGTCGGGTTTTATTTCATATCTATTATTTCCCTGACCAACACGATCTGTTTTGATCCATTGCTCTTTTGTAAAGATGTTATTTGCCGTGTGATTTGTAACTTTTCCCCAGGAATCCATATGTTTATAACCATCAGCTAAATTCGCCATGTCAATCTACTTTGGCATCGAATTCCCGAAGGAACCACTTTCCTATCATAAGGCATTGTTTAATTGACAGGTTTGTTGTTTACATATAATTTCAGACTTTGATGATTCACACACGTATATTTCTTTAAATACACCAGTGTAACAACGGTACATAAGTGTTTGAATGGGTAATAACTGATTATCTTAAGTAAATGTTATGCATGCTGCCTCTGCTGAATAAGTACGAAATGTAAGACGGGTAAGCCCTAGCCGACAAAGCTAAAAAGGTATTTATTTTTGTAAATTGATATAGCGCGCTGTCTTCACGTTCTTTGTATGCAATAACACATAAGGCGATACGAAGATATAGCAAAGACTATGACTGAAAACATATCACTTCCTGGTTGCCATAACTGAGTAATGGGTAAATATGTCTTGTCAATAACCCTTTCAAAAAGGAGGAACATATTAATACTGTACAGAATGGAGTAGAGGCAATGTATATTTGTATTGTAATAATGTTAAGAATCAAGAGTTGACGTGTTGGTCGCAGTGGCGTGGAGGGTTCCCGTGTATTATAATTATACCCTCAATTTATAGCCAACAATATTGTGATATCCTCAGTCTTTCCATCCTTTTGTCCGTCCGTCTGACCTTTACTCTCTTCTCCTAAGCTGCAAGCAGAATTTCACAACTCTTAATATTTTATGTATCCACATGGTAATTATGTGCATATCTTTGAGGTTCCCAGCCATGAAGTCAAAAGGGCAAATATAATAAAATTTGGATTACATAGACTCCTCTATTTATCATTATTCCAGACTATGTACATATGTATGTATGCATGTAGGTAGGTATGTAGGTAGATATCTGTATGTCTATCTATCTATATATCCATTAGGGTTGATGAATCAGATCCAGTATACCCATCGATTATCATTCAATTCTATCGAGAAAATAATCGATTTTTTATTTTTAGGGCAAGTGTAAAACGTACTTTTATGGAATGATTATAAATTACACTGGTGGTTCCTCAAAGCGCTCCAAAAACATCATACGCTGCATAGCTCTATTCCACTAAATGACACAACACAAGCTTGGACTCAGATAGTCCTTATTCCGTTGGCGTTTTACCTAAGGCTAAAAGGAAGAGAAGTCTGGACAGTCGCAATCTTTGCTCCCGGACGATCGATTAAAACAGAAAATTCTCATTTACACGAAAGTTTCACATACATTTTTTTTTTCTGAAATGGATCCAACCAGTGACTTAATTGTAATAATTCATCATGTTCATTAGACCATTTGTCGGATTTTAGGGATATTACTGTAAGTATGATACGTCTTCTACGAAAGATACCACAGACAGTATGTGAACAGCAGGTTAACGCCAAGACAGAAATTCAGACCTGAACGTAATCACCAGTTCTTAGTGTTTAGTATATACGCAACACTCAGTTATTATTCTTTCACATTGTTCCTATCAGATAATGTGAGCAGATAATTAAATACTTTGTGTTTTTTTTTTAAAGTATTGCAATGACCATCTCACGTCAAGCTCTTGTGGTTGAAATTAAGAAACATATGGTACTAAATTCAACCTAAATGAGCCATTGTAATGGCGATGAAATGTCTTTCTAATACATCAATTACCTAACAATTATATCGATATAATCGCTGTTAGCACACATATCGTTATATTAACAAATTGTTCAGTTGATAGTGCCATGTATATAATATCTGAATACAATGAATATAAATAATATATTTAACTTTACAGATATCGCGTTATGACCCTTGGGTCATGGTGCGGAGTGATTAATTGCTTTTGGTTAGGAAATATATACAATGGCGCCTTGATTTGTGCTTGCGATCCGTCGAAATTGATCAAGTTTCATTACTGCATTTTGCAATGATATTACAAGATGATCCACATTGTGAACACATATCAAGTTTAGAATTACCAATGTGATTGTGAATATTATCTCATCGACGGATTGATTTTTCTGTTCATAAATAGTACATATCAGATACAAATTATGTTGAAATATCCTGCAATAAACTTATGTGTTCATGCAGCTCTCTATCTACCCAACTACTTACCACCCAAAACCCAACTATCTGCCCCTCCCCAATCAACAGCTTCATATTCATAATCTTGTGTACATAGATACATACATACATACATACATACATACATACATACATACATACATATATAGATACATACATACATACATACATACATACATACATACATACATACATACATACATACATACATACATACATACATACATAGATACATACATACATACATACATACATACATACATACATACATTCATACATACATACATACATACATACATACATACATACATACATACATACATACATACATACATAGATACATACATACATACATACATACATACATTCATACATACATACATACATACATACATTCATACATACATACATACATATATACATACATACATACATACATACATACATACATACATACATACATACATACATACATTCATACATACATACATACATAGATACATACATACATACATACATACATACATACATACATACATACATACATACATTCATACATACATACATACATACATACATACATACATACATACATACATACATACATACATACATACATACATACATACATACATTCATACATACATACATACATATATACATACATATGTATGCATATATATACATGCATATGCAGATACTCGTGTAGTTTCTTACTCATTAACTTCCAATATTTTTTAAACTTCACATTGATTCTAATGTAAATATATTAATGCTGACTTTGATTTTGTTTCGACCTATTAAAATATTCTTTTAATTAAAGCATCTGAAGCTGTTTCTTCCAATGGTTAGACATGTACACACCCAATATGTCAAAGGAATTAAATAAATAAGTAAACAAACAAACAAACAAAGAAACCAAAACCCCAAGATCTAAGAGTACGTATAATGGGAGGTATCGACGCCCCGTGCGCATTCTGATAAACTATTGAATCAAATACATGCATGTAATAATTTAGGAAGAATAAATTTGATTGATACCTCAGTAATACTCTGGTTTGCATATTCAACCAGTGCTCACCTCAAAGATGCTCTATAATAGTATTGCCTATTTTGGCATTAGGTTAGTGAAAACACATTTTTAAATCAAAAGCAATTACAGTCAATGTAGTAATGACATCTGCGGCAAGGTCGGGGGCCCAAGGTATTTCCTGTCCCAAGGATCATCCGGTTGAATATACATTTGTTTCTTATATTGACGTTTTATATTTTATGTTTCTGTGAATGCTGACATCCATTGTATTGTGGAGTAAAAGGAAGAAGACGAGTATCAATATTACGCTTTTTAATTCAACTAAAGCTATATAGGTAATTCAGGCAATATGTATTTAATTAAGCAAATAAATTGCAATTACTGACTATATTTTTTATGGAAACCTTATTTGGGCTATTATGTTTACACATTTGTATTGATTTTACGCCTACTATATCATGGAAAGGAAAGTCTTTCCTTCGGAGTTTAAATATAATATAATTAATTGATATTACAGATCATATATGTTACAAAGGCGTATGGCAAACTACTGGCATTGTCCCACAAGAGCAGGAAATACACAACTTTAAAATCTCTAATTAGACAAATTTGTATCTGTATCAACTTGTATCGTTGCATGTCATGTTCAACAATATATTTCATCGTAAACAGGATTTTCCAATATAATAAGAGAACTTATGAAAATAATTGTGTCAAACTCAGTTATTGCATTGAAAGCAATCAGTCATGGATATATTGTATTTTTCGGTACATTCTGTCATCAAATACACAGTATCTAAATTGTTTTAAAAACAAATATTATACAGATAACTTAAAATTTGTAGCAGACATTTCTACTATCAAATAATAGTATTCCCTTGCAGATAAACAGTCAAGATAATATAGAAGCGAACAAAATGTGTATATATATATATATATATATATATATATATATATATATATATATATATATATATATATATATATATATTTCTTCAGACGCACCGCACGGGCAGACATTCATAGGAATCGAATAAAGTCTAGGCTGTTTAAAAAACAATTCCAAATTTAGATAAATGAATGATGCACTATATTTTAAGATTGCAAATGTTGCACTGTTTACGAGTGTAATAGCTGTTAAAAGAATGGTGCAGGCGAGCAAGACGGTGTCGAAACATGCTTGATATATGGTTTTCAAATAATTACAAAACCCTAAGGAGAAAGAAAGGTCAAATACATTTCAAAAACATCACGTGTCAATAGCAAACTGATGCATCTAAAGAACACAATGAAAAATCTTTTATCTAATTAGTTCCTGGATAAACAATGAAGGGTATTACTGTTGCAAGAAAAAGGGATAATACAACAGACTCCAATGTTAATTTCAACTACACCAATAAGATAAGTACAACATAAAGAACTCCAAGCAACCACACGAGCTACTGATCAATATGCTAGGCAGAAATATAAAATGTAGAATCATATATTACATTATTAAAATATCAAATTGTATAAGTCCTCATACTTTTTTATTTGGGGATTTACGTAGTAGTGATAAGATAATAATATATCCAATATTTAGTTTCTATGATCTTATTCCTTGCACGAATCATTTTTTACAAGACGTTCGGACAATTATGCATGTATAGGTCTTTGTACAGGTCGTAAGGTTGTATGTTGCTAGATTGTAAGGTTATATGTATGCTAGAGTGTAAGGTTGTATGTTGCTAGATTGTAAGGTTATATGTATGCTAGATTGTAAGGATGTATGTTGCTAGATTGTAAGGTTATATGTATACTAGAGTGTAAGGTTGTATGTACGCTAGATTGTAAGGCTGTATGTTGCTAGATTGTAAGGTTATATGTATGCTAGATTGTAAGGTTGTATGTTGCTAGATTGTAAGGTTGTATGTGTGCTAGAGTGTAAGGTTGTATGTTGCTAGATTGTAAGGTTGTATGTACGCTAGATTGTAAGGCTGTATGTTGCTAGATTGTAAGGTTATATGTATGCTAGATTGTAAGGTTGTATGTTGCTAGATTGTAAGGTTATATGTATGCTAGACTGCATTAATGGTTTAATTAATGAATGGCTGGATCGACTTAATTTCGTCTTTGACATTTGAACTCGTTCTATCTCCATTATGATGGCAAAAGTTATCAATCATTAGAAAACAGTTTAAAGAAATGTATCTGACATGAGGGCATATTCTTTTCATGTTTTTCCCGATAAGTCGCACATATGTACTATTTTTTATTGAGGTTATATTCTCAGGTTTTCAAACGAGTTTGGTCGACAGCAAACACATATAATTTCTTCTAATGAGTTTTATCAACAGCATGCTTTTTGACCTCTTTCAAATATATGCCTTTGATTTTTTTAGAAAAGTAAATGATAGTTAAGAAAAATACACAATACCCATATATTATCTAAAAGAACCCACAGCACGTTGTTGGGTCGACTTTGTAACCTAACTGCGCAATGATATTTTGTTGTTTATTACAAGGCTCGATTGGTACTTCCTTTTCGACACTAGGTGGGAGCTCTTTATGTGAATGCCAAACACGAATTGAACTGATTTGGGTGGGGAGCCTTGAACGTACAAGAGAACAAAAGCTTTGCATGAAGTATATACTGTTTACCACACCATTTTAAAAATAACCGGCCAAACAAAGCCCAGAATATAATATCTTCATTCGGCACATTGCCAGATTTTATAATGTATATTATATATTCCGTACATTTGTCCCTAGAAGGCAATCTGAATGGTCATGTACAAAGTTATACTTGACATAGTTTGCTCATCTTATCAGTGGCGTTACAATACAATTTTAGATTATGGATAACAAGCAACAAATTTGCACCCCACCCCACCTCCCAAGGAAAAAAATAATACACACATCTGCATGTCTTAGTTACTCGTTACTCATTAGACTGATATGTCGATTCCCGACTTGCTCTCTAGAGAAGGGGTAGAGGATGGGGATCCAAAGCTACTTCATTTCTTCCAAGTATGCCAGCATGTTACATGTGTAAACATATATGAAGTATACTAGCATGTAACATGTCTTGTCTGAAGTTATACGAAGTATACTGGCATGTAGCATGTCTTGTCTGAAGGTATATGAAGTATGCTAGCATGTAACGTGTCTTGCTGAAGTTATATGACGTATCCTAGCGTGTTACATGTCTTGTCTGAAGTTATATGAAGCATACTAGCATGTAACATGTCTTGTCTGAAGTTATATGAAGTATACTAACACGTAACATGTCTTGTCTGAAGTTATATGAAGTATGCTAGCATGTAACATGTCTTGTCTGAAGTTATATGAAGTATACTAACATGTAACATATCTTATCTGAAGTTATATGAAGTATACTAGCATGTAACATGTCTTGTCTGAAGTTATATGAAGTATACTAACATGTAACATGTCTTGTCTGAAGTTATATGAAGTATACTAACATGTAACATGTCTTGTCTGAAGTTATATGACGTATCCTACTGTGTTACATGTCTTGTCTGAAGTTATATGAAGTATACTAGCATGTAACATGTCTTAAGATATATATATATATATATATAAACCAGAAACCTCTTTAAAAACAGCGGTGGGCAGAATACTAATGAGATACCCAAATCATGCAAGACTGTAAAAAATATGTTAATACTTAGAGTGAAATTGTACTTGTAATTTTAGGCAAAATACCTCAAAAGCTTTAATAATAACTGTATGAAGGTGTAATCTTCGGCTACTTTGCCCCTATGTCATATTTCGCAGATTTGAAAGCTTTCGCCTGTTAATAACTAAACGCATGATTTCTAATGACTGAATTTTTTGTAAATGTCAGAATTTTCTACCAAATATATTGTGAATAACAAACAAATCCGCACAAACAAGCGTCAAGAAAATGCTTCAGCTGTCCGTAAACCGTTGCTTATCCAAACAGCGGCCCAGTTGTCCGTAAACCGTTGCTTATTCAAACAGCGGCCCAGCTGTCCGTAAACCGTTGCTTATCCAAACAGCGGCCAGTAATTTTTAAGACCTAATAATTTATACTTCTTATTGCTCCAAATCGAGGCTCTTTGATAACCAATTATTATCGAGAAAATAGGAGCTGAGTGCCTTTCCCAAGGACAGCGGTTGGCCGGGGTGGGTATCGAACAATGGTATTATTGCATTATATTATTTATCACGTACTCATGCCCCTCTGAAGAAAACATCAATGCAGCGTCCATCTTGCAGTAATGTCATCTGCATCTTGCTTGAGACTACCCCTGAGTGAACCAAACACCGTATTCACGCAGCACGTGAAATTTCGATTTTGAGTACAGTTTACGTCACAAAAACGCACATGTCAAACCAGACAAAACTTGCCAGACCATGTAAGAAATGTGTGTATGCATGAATATACGTATTTATGTCAACATCGTAGAATATATTTGCACCCTTCCTGCTGCAAACTCTTTTATACTCGCACACACATAATCAAGTTTGAAATGCTTTGAATGGTTAATTACTGATTAAACATGCAATCAACGATCAGTATTTTTGTGTCCTGTAAATAAAGAAGCCTTTCAGACGGAGACAAACTCAATACACAACTAACTTCTATAGACACTGACAAGGCACTTTGTCTGTTTTTTCTATTGAAGCATGACTTGTAAAACTTTATGAGATTCAGATATCCGGCTTGTCAAAACGTTTATACAATCAGTGTTAAAATCGCTCTTTTTTCCAATATGACCATAAATGGTACATAGGTCAACAGGTACATTAATTGTACTGTTCAAAGTAAGAAAACTTATACACATTGTACTAGTACATACAGTATGAACCTATGTACATGTATATTCTCAAATCTTCTTCAAGATAGTAATTCATCTTAATAATTTGTTTGTTCCGTATACATGTATATACATGGGCGTCGGGTATGTGGCGCCCAGGGCTGCTAGGGCGGCGTTGATTGCTGCCTCACATTTATAGCAAATTATGAATGTACAGATGGAATGTTGTCCCTCTCGCTGAATAAAATTTCCCTCCTTCTCTCGACCAAGGAGAGACCTCTCTAAATATGACAGTGATTCTAAACCCTTGAAATAATCCCCGTATATACGCGGTACACTGCAAAAGCGGGTCTTTTTTAAGTATATTATCGAATTAAGTGATAGCTTTAAATTCTCCAGTCTTTAGTATATTGATACAGAAATTATCTTTAAAGAGAATGATTAATGAACCATTCATTGCTTTTTGCATGAATCCCAGATCTGACACAAGAGAATCTTATCGTTGCAAGTGCATCGTTCAAATATACCGCGGAATGCCTTAAAGTCAATATTATAATCATAGCACCTAATCTTTCTATGTCATGCTCATAACGCCGTATTCTTTGCCACCTTCCGTTTTTGTTGTTCCTAAGACTTTCTACTAGTACATCTTCATATTCTCTAAGGTGCAAAATGTTTGCAAATGTTCGTTCTGTTTTAGTTTACAAAATTTAATCATTGTACATTTTATGTTTCATCACATCGTTTGTCAAATTACGATGAGAGAGAGAGAGAGAGAGAGAGAGAGAGAGAGAGAGAGAGAGAGAGAGAGAGAGAGAGAGAGAGAGAGAGAGAGTAGCGATGGGTGCCGTAACCATGGGATCGGGGTTCGAATCTCCGTAGAATACGAAGTAAACATTCTCTAATCTAAATGATAATATTATTTATTCGTATTGTAATAAATTTGGGTATGTTCCATTTTGTATTTACGTCTCCATTTATAGGTTCGTTAGATTTTAGTGGTTAGTTGTTTGAATATGGAAAGCCGGTGTTGGGAAAATATTTCCCTGCCCGAGTAATTAGCCAATTTCTAGGAACAGACGTCATACTTATAGTTGTTAAGAGACTTTGCAATGGCATGGATTGGTTACGTAGTTTGAGATGGGGACAGACTAGCATAAGCATAAGTTCCTATCTTAATTCAGAGATGTTGATTGATTGTGCCTTTCGGTGGGATATTTCGTGACAAGAACTATTGTTTTGTGTCATGGAATAATTGGGAAGAGGTCATCCCTTTGTTTGGAGATGCCTTTCATTGTAGCAGTTGGCGGAAGTACACGTGCGAAACGTGGTTCAGACTGTTGTTTTTGGGACTCACAGTACTAATTATAGGGAACAACTGTGAACCGTCTAGAAATAGGTGAAGATACAATAGAGTATATAGGGGTTTGGTATTCCATAACTGGTTAATAATGAAAAGTAAAATTTTAGTATAAAATTATTTTGAGAGGTTATCCTATCTGCACCTACAAATAAATAGAGACAAGATTCTATTGATGCAGTTTTAGTATTTGTATAGTTCCCTGCATCGGGTGTTTGCTAACAAGGAAAAGCCATGCAATTGTGAAGTTGTAGTTGTGACATTGTGGTCATTTATTTATTGATTCGAGAAAAGTTGTTTCTAGTCTTGGCGCGTTACGAGAACTTCCAGTTGACAACAAATGTTGTCGGGAAGTCCTTGGAAATAGGGGAAAAGAAGGGACTTGCAGCACAACCTCACGCAGGTGCTTGATTCACTCAGTAGAAGAACCCCTGTGCGTGTTGCACCATATATATATATATATATATATATATATATATATATATATATATATATGTGTGTGTGTGTGTGTGTGTGTGTGTGTGTTTGCGTGTGTTTTTGTGTGTGTCTCAGGGAAAAATTTGAAATACAGATTTTTAATAGGTATACGTTCGTACGTATGCCGTAGACATATTTTCAATAACTGACTTCTAACAATGTCAGATGGACCTATCATAACTGAATGATATAATGCTATAATAGGCTCCCTTAACCTATTATATATCCCGTGAGCAATACTTATATACCTGGTATTCAATAAAATGTTTATTCTGAAGCTACTACAACTAGCATATGCAAAGATCAAAAGGAAAAAAGATAAAAGAATGAAAATAGGAACAAATACCATCATCATCATATTCATGCTAAAAAAATTAGAAAATAGTATAGGTCATAAATTGGTTCTAAACTGGTAAGGGCATTTCATAGCCAAAGATAAAATAGGACGACCGACGGATTAACGGACGGACATATATATATATATATATATATATATATATATATATATATAGAGAGAGAGAGAGAGAGAGAGAGAGAGAGAGAGAGAGAGAGAGAGAGTGAGAGAGAGAGAATTACATGTACCTGCAGATACATCATATACACCTATCTTCATTTTCATTCATCCATCCACATATTCATTAATCCATCCATCCACCCAATCATTCATCCCTTTAGCTATCAATGATTCTTTATATCTATCGATATATACATCCATCCATTCATTCATTTATCCATTCATTTATATTTTAATCAATCTATAATTCCATCAATCTATCCATCTATCCTTCTGCCGTCCTTCAGCCTATGCATCAATCCATCCAGCAATATATTTTTAAACTGACGCACTCGTTCTAATATCCATATCTAGTGTGAAATAAAGTGTCTCTATCTGTCTATTTATTTGATCAATATACTGAGATAAATTTATAAAACAGATATAAACATAAGTATAGAAGTACAAATTGTTTCAATAATTTACATGGACATATAAGTGTGGAGAGATAGAAACATGCATACATGTTAATAGTTAACGACTTACCTGTCCCCAGTGATCAATGTGTCTGTTGCCGTCATAATCGTTGGTGAATTCGGGTACTGATCTCCGGAAGGAACCACTGGGGTCCCTATATTTTGAACTCCCATCTTTTCTTTTCGTTCCATAAGGCATGTTTTAATTGAAAGGTTTGCTATTCACATGAAATTTCAGAATTATTTTAATTTACACACATATATCTCATTGAAAACACTATAATTATCGTAAAGAAGTAGTCAAACCGTTGACAATTTCGTTCATTGAATGTTACGCAAACTCCCTACAAAATATAACTACGGTTGAGCGCTGGCAAGCAGAACAAAACAGGTATTCATTGTTGTAATTGAGATCTGTATAGAGCAAACTCGTCACGTTTTTACATGTAATAAAAACTAATCGATAGATCCCAACGCGATGACGATTATGGGTAATATAGCACTT
This sequence comes from Margaritifera margaritifera, assembly GCA_029931535.1. NCBI lineage: Eukaryota > Metazoa > Mollusca > Bivalvia > Unionida > Margaritiferidae > Margaritifera > Margaritifera margaritifera. Next base: position 855,284 of record JAQPZY010001009.1, read on the forward strand.
CCTGCTTGGTGTATGGTGTATCAGTGTAATATATATATATATATATATATATATATATATATATATATATATATATATATATATATATATATATATATATATATATATAACACTTCAATGAAATATAGTTATTAATTAAAAAAATTAAAATCTGAAATCTTGAAATGTGTCATGCACTGTCTGTATTAGATTTATTATCGTGCCTATGGGTTGGGCTGATAGGTAATCGAATGGATTTTCTTTTTGTTTTGCAAATTCACTGACGGACAGGTGGTTCTCTACGCTAACCAACAGACAATTGCAGCCTTATTGTTAGCCTTTGTTTTCAGATCGGTAGCTAATCGAGGGTGCAAGTAAAAGTTACCGCTTGAGACCGAGGGGTTCAGGTTGGATGAACATAAGCACGTGCACATGCTCGGATTTTCATCCAACTTGAACTCCGAAGTTGGTTACATAATAATTGTAATGATATACGTAAATGTTTTCTTTAAAGTTACTATTTCTAAATAATTGTATATATATTTTAAATTGAATATATTGTGTATCGTTATCCATTCATCCGCCACATTTTCCGATAAAAGAAAAATTTCCTTGGCGGGGTCTCTAACTTAGAGTTGAATCGAGGTTAATGAGAGCTCTCGTCCATGTAATGCACTTCAATGCATGATTCTATGAGACGTGTATTAGCCCGCTACCGATTCAGACGGCTACTCGATGGACAAACTTTCGAGGCAGGCTATTGATAGCGCTAATAAATGGGGATGGGGTATCTTTTAACACTTCACCATTTTCTTCTTCAGTATTAAAGTAATATAAAACGTCTTAAAGGTTAACATGAATGGTTGTGTGCATTTTTCCAATCTGAACGATTTGCAAATCACGGTGCACGAACTTACAATTGGAATATTCGCTGGTACCCGCCTAAACTGGAAAACCAACATCATAGGCCGGTAACTAGTAGAATGTGTGTTTCACATTAGTTAAGCGTGTTGCAGGGATCGTACCAATCATGGAACAAGACTAATGGGCGCAGTCATCAAGGAGGAAAAAAAGTACGGAGATAACATACTTTAACTAAGTTGGAGGATGCTAATTATCTGCGGTCTCACGAACACTGAGATGTGGAGTTGTTGTCAGCGACACTGAAAGATCGCGCAAGAATTTTCAAATCGTGCAATCTTCCAACCGTAACGCGACAGTGCGATCTCCCAGTGTTCGCTGGTGCCAGCCCTAAATCCGCAAGCCAATATCATAAGACTGTACCAAGTAAAATCTTTGTCTCCCGAGTAGTTATTCGATTGGCGAAGTGCATTTCAAAGATCACGCGAAACAGGGAACCAGACTAACGGGTGCGGTGCATCATGGGGAAAATGTACTGAGATTCAGAACTTTCACTAAGATGGAGGATGCTTGTTATCTCAGATCTCACGAGTACCGAAAGTATTACGCAGTTGTCAGCGAATCTTCCAATGTAAACCCTCACTGCTAGTCTCGTTCAACCAGACTCTTGCCTGACTCTGAGAGATCTTCGTTCAGTGAAGAAGTGAGGGTCTGTTAATGGTCTACATAAATGACAGGTTAGTCTTCGTTCCTAGTATTAATAATAAAGTACGTCGCATAAATGTACAATTGTTATTATAATTTTGTTTACGTTTTGGAGTCGAGCACATACATTATGTTCAGATAATAAAGATTTCGCGTCTGCACGAAAATCTTGCAAACCGTCAGACTGTAACACTCCCTCTGTGAATACATAAAAGGAGCACACGTTACCCGCTTTTTCACCAATACGTTCACCCACCTCTAAAATACACAATAAATATGTTTACATGTTTCACCTATGCACATACGGTGTTGATGGGTTTTACAATATAGAAGGTGTATTGTCCGGACACATACAAGAAAGACAAAAATCGATAACAAGGAATTGTATAGAACTTTACCATACTCTCGCTCGACTTAGATCTATAGAAGGCATGGAAGAATATGGATGAATGCGACTACCAGTGCCACATACAAGTATTGGTAAATGGTAATGCACTATCTTCCAATGCTAACTCTGAGTTATATATCATTATTGGATGATTGAACAGCGAGATCTTGCAGTAGCCGTCTTGATCTGCACTATCCTTGTAAACAAACATATCTCCTTCAAAAACATCTCCGAGAAATAAAAATTTTGCAATATTTTAACATGAATTTGAATAAATATTAAAGTTTATTACTTAAATTTCAAAGATTTTTTTAAAAATAAAAATTATGATATTGAAAGCACCAGCTGTTCGATTGCGAATTAAATTTGTATTTTGTTATTAACATATTTTATGTATATATAAAAGTTATTTTTGAGTTTAAATAGTCAAAGGATTTTTTTTTAAATGAAGGTATTTTATATAATCATTTTTCTTTTGAATATATAACTTAAATGTTAAGTTCACTGTATATACAGCCTATATTATATGAGCTCCATTTGCTGTAAACTTTTTATTTTTCATTTTTCAATACAGTCGGTAGATCATGTTTTGTACACAGTACTTTACACACAGCTAAACTGGAATTTTTCGTTTAATTTCGGCCTGTTGAACGTGTGTAACGTCATTGGTGCCAGAGGGCAACAAGTTACTGAGATCTGTTATTGTCATAACGGAGCCCAGCATTGGAATTGTTTCAATCGACACATGACCTTTTTAACCTGCAACATTGTGGTCAAAATGATACTCATTACTTTATAAATCTGATCTTTTATACTTATGCTTATATAGTTTAAATGAACTCAAGTAAGTGGTTTTTCACCTGTAAATGATAAAAACAATCGTTTGTTCAAGACAACATTAGTCAGGACATATCACTTTCCAAAAGTCACTTGTCCAGGAAAATATGTGTTGGAAAAGTGATTTTTCCTGGCCAATGCTTTACTTGTCCCGATTTTCTAGTTCATATTTTCTTTATTTTGCAGTGGATAATGCCCATAATTATGCTTAAGGACAGGATAAGTAATCATGTAGATATGACTGTATTGTACTCTTTATTATTAGTACTAGATTATGTAATATATTGTAATGTATATATGTCTTCAATGTGTGATGTACTGTTGTATATGCACGCATTTCTTTTTCTTCTTGTGTTTTGTTTTAAGCATGACTATCATGTTTATTGTGTTGTTCTATTTCCCTATTTGTTAGAATAGCAACTAATTTGTATTTTTCAAACTTTTTAAAGCAAAATAAAGTACCAGTACCCCCAACAATGACAGAGTGTATCTTACCGTCAGTACCCCCAACAATGACAGAGTGTATCTTACCGTCAGTACCCCCAACAATGACAGAGTGTATCTTACCGTCAGTACCCCCAACAATGACAGAGTGTATCTTACCGTCAGTACCCCCAACAATGACAGAGTATATCCTACCGTCAGTACCCCCAACAATGACAGAGTGTATCTTACCGTCGGGTATTATCGTCACCGACAGAACCGTCGGAGGTAGACAGGAATCGCCAGGAAGCAAATTAATATTGCAAAAAGTGTCCGACAGTTAAGAAGAAGTTAGGTTCGGCAGGGTCTAATCTACTGGAATATATCACATTTCTTAATATCAGATGCGGTTCAACAATGTACTACACAAACATTTTTCGATCGATATGCCAACATGAGAAATGGCGGTCGCCGTTATTACCCTGTCAGTGACATACAGATGTATTTCCCTGTTGGCATACCGATCTACGATATTTTGTCTAGTTCGATCCAAAAACGCATCAGAGGTAAATAAAAAAAAAAAAGATATGATTTGATATATTCCGGTAGATTAGACATTGTTGGACCTTATTTTTATTCCTGTCGGCAGCTTGCTGCAATATTTATTTTCCGTCTGCTTGAGACAATAGCGTTAAAGGTAAATAACAATATATACAAAATGCAGATACACATGTCATTTTATTTGTTTTTAATAAATAAACGTATTTACATATATAACACATGACCGAAGGAGTAGATATGAAAATTTAGATGAGAAGTTTGACAATTGTGTTAGTAAAATGTATGCTTAAACATATCAGGAAAGAAGGGTGAAATAAAAAACTTCAAATAAATAAATAATTTTAAAAATAAGAAGAAAGCAGGATTTAAAACAATAGAAAAGTAAAACTTGATAAACATAAAACAAATTGCCACTGGCCACTGAATGAAACGTTACAAAGTAAGTTAGATCAGTACTGTACAAATAGTATGTCAATAAAAAATAAAAAAAATATTTTTTTTAAAAAAAAAAAGAATAAAAACCAGTCAAGAAGCAAAGGTAAGGGCGAAATGAGTGCCCAAATTGGAAAGTTTGTAACTGATGTTCTGGAATTGTGTTGACCAGAGGAGCACCTTGGAGGCGAATCCGGCATCCTCCCCCTCCCCCCCCAAAAAAAAAAAAATGAGCGCGAAACATTCAAAAACATTCCTAGAATAACTTTTCTTTATAGTTAGATGGTGACAATTATGCCCTGCAAATGCTTAAATGCAGGAGAAGCTTCGCCCCCTTAGAGGTTTCGTTTCATACACCCCACACCTACTTATTTACGACGCCCCTTACGCACCCCCTCCCCCTATCCCCAAACGATATTTCTGGATATGCCACTATTGACATTTCGAGACATTATTATCGACTGAGATTGCCTGGGTGATAAGTGTTGAATGAAGTTTGGCACCAATTACATCACAATAAGAACGGTAACTCTACTTGTCGCAATTTAAAATCGCAATTAACATACTATTTCAAGTTTAATAAGCCAAATGACCAATTGGATGTGTTTCTCATGATACATTTAATGGTATTTAATAGGAAACTTTACTTCTTAAAATTTGACAAAACTTGACCTTCAATCACAGACCTTTTATCGCGCCGACCTATCTTCCAAGTTGCTGATCTTTTTCAACAGACATTACTTAAGTTTGTAGGATATCGAATGGAAATTCAAATGATTCGAAATTAAGATTTTTTAATGTATATTTAATATTTCATTAGTTGATCTTTTTGATTTTCTCTGTGAAACGAATTTTTGGAAGAAGAATGTACCATATTGGAAGAACGCGTGGCACGATACGGTTGGTTGAAATATATTTTATGTACAGCACGTTAGGTCAAGATACAAGTTGTCACAAGTTATGCATATAAGCCGTCCCCCATTATGCAAAAAACAAAAAATATATATATATATATATATATATATATATATATATATATATATATATATATATATAATACAAGGCGCCATCCTATCTACATATTGGTTATCTTAATTATGAAGACATTAAATAAATGAAAACAATACAAATGTGGAAAATACAAATAGCTTGGAAGTGAAAACTAAGTATAAATGAGGAACAGGAGATACATATAGATGTAGAGACATGAATGGTAGGTACAGAACATATGATAAGGTGTTAAAAACAGATGAACAATGCTAAACTTGAATTACATAAGAACTATACACATTAGAAATATAATTAATTCAGATCATTTTGCTTCTTTAATGTTGTTGCTAAATTTATTCATAATTTACAATTATTTCTAGAGTTTTTAACTTGAATCCATTTGAAAGCAGCTCAATCTTATAATCTGACATTTATATTTTAATTAAATGTATATGTTTGTTCTACCAACAAGAAGATCGGCAAGATAAAAGGAAGGATAGATGTCATATACAATTTTATTACATTAGCATAGTTTATTAAATTTGTGTCTTTCTGACAAGGTAGGTCAACCAGTTTCCTCATCAAGTTTACGACAAGATACACTCATAGTAAGACCAGTCAGAATTATCCATTTTTTAAAAATTGTATGTGTATAATTTAAGAGAAACTTCAACAGAACAGCCATCCCGAATAACGTCAACACATTCAAGTATACAACGGATATATGTACAATATATCTCTTCTAAATTTATTTGGCTTAATATATATTTAAGTAATTTCAAGATATTTATCATTTTTTTCGAGCTCGGGTGAAATATGTTATGGATACCCTTGGTCAGATTGCATAGACTATTAAAATTTACACTTATGTGCTTGTGATAGTCACTAAAAGATTGAATTTTGCTTTTGAAAACAGGCACTAACTTTCACAAGAATAACATCACCTTAGTTGCACTTGGATTAAAGTAAACCAACCACTGCGTTAACCAGTCGTCAATCGTTAGTAAGTCTGTAATCTGTACATGCTCATGAGCTTAAATACTGTTGATTTATTGGGAATAAAACTCGATTAATATCTGAAGATAATATTACTTGAGTACAGGTGGTTGTAGAGATGTTAAAAAAATATTATTGTCATTAATTTTCCATTATAAATAAATTGAAATAGGCATGTAATTTGACGGATCACTAGAAAATTAATTTAAAAATACGGGCATTGAAATTGCTATTTTCAAAATGGTTGGAAATAATTTCTTTAGCAAGATACATGTTAAATAGAGTACAGAGTGGTACAACTGTGGTGACTTATCACCATGATAACTCATACATCAGTCATCTAAGTATCTAGAGTCACTTGAATAATCCACTCAGTCAGCTGTACATTTGTCAAGAAGTTCAACTTCAAAAATTAAAATTAGATAAGTCGAACAGCCTGGGTCTCTCTAACGACTTAGTGAGTCCCAGAAATAAGTTCCTGTCCAGGGACCTCTCACTCTCTAACGAACAACTGAGATTCTTCAGAATTATGCACTAACTCTTTTGCTAGGGCGTTTTCATGAATGAATACATATTGCAACATAGAGAGTTTACGTGTAAAGGCGTCAATTAAGCTGCATATATGTCTATTTATTTAAATGAGCAATATACAGAGCTAAATTACCAAAACGGCTTTGGACACAATTACTTATTTAAAACTAAATACAAACACACAATATAAAACAAACAAAAGACCAATAGCAACGAAGAAACAGTTGCATTGTTGTCTGCAAATTGTTTCCGCTCCTGAATATATAATTTCTGAATCGATTAAGAAAAACTTACAGCAGTTACTCTTACTGTTGGGTTAGTGTAATAGTGCGCTCATATTTGTGTAATCGAGATGTTCAAGATAACCAATGAAAAAGCATAAACTTACAAAGCTCCCTGACTAAATAATGAAGTATAACATAATATTTATAGCAACAAAACTCATTTCTTACATGTTATTTAACATCACATACTTGAACATGATTCATAATGTAATGTAAAAATCGCAGCACTCAGCCTGCAGTACTTTTCATAAAGAGACACATGCTGAAAAGAAAGACATAGACATTCCAAAGGTAGTGATGACTAAATTCCTGGGGAAATTCTTTGTCCTTGGTCCGTTCTGTGCACTGCACACTGGTCGTTAAGATGAATCTGCAAGAGAAATTATATATATATATATATATATATATATATATATATATATATATATATATATATATATATATATATAAACATAATATACAAAGTCTGTGTTTGAGCTTTAAATCAAAAGCTTTCAAAGTTTCCAAATGTTTCGGCTAATTCACCTTAACCGTTGGTTTATGAATGCAAAAAACTGGATGATGACGTCACGTGAATATTCTAACGCCACAGCATCGACGTAACGTTAATTACTAGGTCGCCATGCGAGTGTGTCAGAATAAGCACGAATGCCTATATCCAAGACTATGTTCTTTCCTAGTTAGTGATATGCGCATAGTCGAGAGGGTTTAGGGGTTGGTGCAAACCTAGTTCTCATCCTTTAGAGCCTTTCTCCACTTGGTCACGCACTCATTCCCCCCACCGCCACCACTACCCCCTACACCCCCCTCCCCACATCACAAATATGGAACAAGGTGGAAAGAAAGGACTCGGGTGTACGAGAACTCACTCGATATCCACGCTGTGTTTAACACTCAGTTATGTGCACAAATTCAATGGATTCCTATTTAGAAATGCAGGGTACATACCGATGCATGAAATTATAATAACAATTTTATACCTATATACCAAACATATAGGAAAGTTTTTATCCCTGGATCCCACATTGGATGTATTGACACAGGAGTATACGAAATAAGTTATATAGATTGACGCCATTATAACCAAACATGCTAGAGAGCTTTATGTCATTCCGAACTGGAATCGAACCCGCGATTAACTCTCATGCATATGTTCAAGTCTCCAGATACAAAACGCCCCTCTCTCCAAAACACACACACACACACACATTTTCTTCATAGGAATAAGCGCATAGGAATATTGCACTCGTGAAGTGAAAACAACACAATATACGGTTCTTCTTCTTCTTTTTCTAAGAATAACAATAATAATCATATTATTATTATTATTATAATTATTACTATTATTATTAGTATTATTAGTATTATTATTATTAGTATTATTATTACTATTATTATTATTATTGATATTATTATTATTGATATTATTATTATTATCCCATCGATTTATCGTTTTAAATGTATTTATTTTTTGGTCAGGATGGGCGTATGTTCGTACGTTGGTGTGGAATGTCATTAAAATCTTCTTCCACCATTAAAGTTAGACACATCAAACGTAGACATATTATAGTTTTATGTAGGTGGATTGTGCCAACGCTTCTGGAATCTGTATCACAACGTTTGGGTTGTGGTTGGGGGCATGGGGAGAATTTTACAAATATTTCCAACAACTTTGAAGTTTTGTGTCTCATATACTCATATATCTGAGAAAGATCAGTGACTCAGAACAGTCATATTTGATCAGTGACTCCGGTGTCAAGCCATTTTAGACTGGGACCTCTCCCCAATCATAGGAACTTAGCCCAAAGGTCATGACATATAAGCTATTAGGATCCCCTACATGTAACATACATACATACATACATACATACATACATACATACATACATACATACATACATACATACATACATACATACATTGTTATGTATGATGTTTATATAATGTTGTATATGTGTTTTGGGAGGTTATAAATGTTTCTTCACTTTAATATTTGCTTAAATCTTTATGTTTGTTAGGAAAAACATATATAACTAGTGTCCTTGAATTAGGTTGTTTTGATCAATATGTTTTCTCAATTTGAAGGTCAAGGTTGATTTTGTTTACAGTTAAAATTCCATTAAGATGACTCATATTCTAGAACATTCTGTCATGTGACCAATCTTTATATATATCATGTTTGGTAGACATTTTGTTCAGTTCGACATTACCATCAGTCTTGTAAAGAGCTATTACAGTTGTGAAAATTCATTCCAAATTCTAAGAGAGGAATTATTTTAATTATTCATTGGATTATTAACAGTGCTCATAAACTTTTGGATTTTGGATTTTGATTGACAATTTTGGAATTTATGTGAACTTATTCAGAGATTTTGGATTACTTCATTTTGACTTCAGCACATCAAGATTTCTAGTACATCAGGACTTTGGAGACCATTAGCACATAATAACATTCAAGGACACATTCTATATTTAGGACTTGTGATTAGAACAATCATTCTTATTGGATTATTAGGATACATAAACACATTACTGTAAGTGACTTTTTGATTTTTCATTTTAATTATCTAGTAATAAATTGCTTGTTGATTTTTACTTGATTTGTTGGTTTCACTTTCTTTCTGTTACATTTTTCTTAGACCATACAGTCGTAACAGAAATTGGGGGCCAAGCCGGGATCTGAATTTCATTAAAGCATATTAGAGATATTAAATTTATCTTTGAAATTCATACTGATTTTGTCTCTGAATTTTTTTTGTCTTTGGCAAAGATTTTAAATAGAGAAATTTGTTTTGTGTGAAACCAACAAGCATTTACAATGGCATCTAATGTTCAGAATTTCATTTCAAAACCTACCCAGGAGGGGTTAGAGTGCATGAGAAAGGATGAGTTGCTCGAGCTTGCCGGAAAATACAGTCTATCTGAGGCAAAAGTATCATTGACAAAACAGGAGATAAAGATTATTTTGATTCAGTATTTAGTAGGAAAGGGAATTTTTGATAGCAGTGCTTTAAGTTTGAAGAGAAAGCCTGTATCTGGTTCTGACAGGAAATTAAGGGAATTAGAGTTAAAGAAACAGATTGATTTAGAATTGGCAAAGCTTCAGATTCAGAGAGAGAGAGAGAAAGAAGAGAGGCAGATCCAAATGCAGAAAGAAGAGAGGCAGATCCAAATGCAGAAAGAAGAGAGGCAGATCCAAATGCAGAAAGAAGAGAGGCAGAGGGAGAGAGAAAAAGAAGAGAGGCAGTTGGAGAGAGAGAAAGAAGAGAGACAAATGCAGATACAGATGGAGAGAGAGAAAGAAGAGAGGCAAATGCAGATGCAAAGAGAAGAAAGGGAAATGCAATTTAAATTAAGAGAATTAGAACTGGCAAACAGAGCACACTCCACTCCTTTAAACACAAGTTCAGGTTTTGATGTTACTAGATATATTAGGTTAGTACCCCCTTTTCAGGAAAATGAAGTAGATAAATACTTTCTTCATTTCGAGAAAATAGCTGAAAACTTGAAATGGCCCAGAGAGCATTGGACTTTGTTATTACAAAGTGTACTTATTGGCAAAGCTCGTGAAGTCTACACTTCACTGTCAGTACAACAAAGCACTGATTATGATTTGGTTAAGGAGTACATCTTGAAAGCTTATGAGTTGGTACCAGAGGCATATCGACAAAGGTTTAGGAATTGTAGAAAAGAAACTGGACAAACTCATGTCGAATTTGCAAGGGATAAAGAACAACTATTTGATAGGTGGTGCTCAGCCAAGAAAGTTTATCAAGCTTATGATAACCTCAGACAGCTCGTATTAATTGAAGAGTTCAAGAGGTGCATCAATAGTGATGTTAAAACCTATCTTGACGAGCAGAAAGTGGAAACTTTGGAAAATGCTGCTCGTATGGCTGATGATTATTCCTTGACTCACAAAATTTCATTTGGCAATAAGTCGTCCTCTCAGCAGTTTTCTGGTAAGAAACCATTTCAATCTCATTCGAGTACTTCCAAATTTCACAACAGCACAACTGTTAGGAATCAAACATCTGATAAGACTGATCAGAAATCCTTATCTCTTCCTACGTGCACTTATTGTAAAAAGAAAGGGCACGTTATTTCTGATTGCTTCAAGTTGAAAAATAAGCAACAGAGAAAAGACAGAGCTTTTCCAAATGCTCTTATTTCTACGAGGTCAAGGTCACGGTCTTGTATTGAAAGCAATACATTTGTTGGGTCAAACAAACCCCAGTCTGATTCTATTTTGGAGGCTTATGAACCATTCATGTCAGAAGGTTCTATATCACTTATTGGTGATTCTGCCAAACCTATCCCAATTAAAATATTAAGGGACACTGGAGCTTCTCAGAGTCTTTTATTATCAGGTACTTTGCCTTTGTCTGAGGAGTCTTCTTCAAGTGAAAGTGTTCTTGTTCAGGGAGTTGAGTGCGGCTTTGTAAATGTTCCTCTTCATTGTGTAAATTTGGCATCAGACTTAGTTTCTGGACCTGTGACTGTTGGGGCAGTGACTTCTTTACCCATAGAGGGTGTTCATTTATTACTAGGCAATGACCTAGCTGGAGATAAGGTTGTGGTTAATCCACTTGTAACTGACAAGCCTTGTTTGGATCAGAAAGTTGATCCTGTCGAAACTGAAATCCCTGATTTGTACCCTGCTTGTGCAGTTACTAGAGCTATGGCAAAAAGAACTCTTGAGATTGATGTTGATCAGGATATTATTCCTTTAGCTGACACATGTATTGGTCAGTTTTTTGATGAGGTCACCTTTTCCTCAGGTATTGATCAATCAAATGGTATTGATCACAGTGATCCTCTTTTGGCAACTCATTCTCTTTGTCCTACTCAGGATGACAAACGACAATCTCTTGTCGTTGAACAGGAGCAAGATCCCGAGATATCTTGTTTGTTTCAGAGGGCTATTAGTGAAACTGAAGCCACACAAGTTCCAGTGTGTTACTTTGTGAAAAATGGGGTCCTTATGAGGAAATGGAGACCACCTGATGTACCCGCTGGTGACGAGTGGTCAGTGAGCTATCAAATTGTTGTTCCTAAGTCATATCGACAGGAAATTCTTAATTTAGCCCATGAAACTCCTTTGGCTGGTCATTTAGGAGTCCGTAAGACTTATCACAAGATCTTGAATCATTTTTATTGGCCGAAACTCAAAAGTGATGTTTCTAAATACTGCAGATCTTGTCACACTTGTCAAATGGTAGGAAAACCCAATCAGAAGATACCTAAGGCTCATCTGCAACCTATTCCTGCATTTGATGAACCATTTAGTAGAATAATGGTAGACTGTGTTGGTCCTTTACCTAAAACCAAGTTAGGCAACCAATACTTGTTGACCATCATGTGTGCATCTACAAGATTTCCAGAGGCAATTCCTCTGAGAAATATAAAAACTAAAACTATTGTGAAAGCTTTGGTGAAGTTTTTTACACTTGTTGGCCTTCCCAAATCTGTCCAGTCAGATCAAGGGTCAAATTTTATGTCTGGAATTTTCCAGCAAGTTATGCATGAATTAGGCATCCAACAGTTTAAATCTTCTGCCTATCACCCTGAAAGTCAAGGTGCTTTGGAAAGATTTCATCAAACTTTGAAGAATATGATTCGATCATATTGCTTTGATACAGAAAAGGATTGGGATGAGGGTGTTCATTTGTTGTTGTTTGCTGTTAGGGAATCAGTTCAAGAGTCGTTGGGTTTTAGTCCCTTTGAACTAGTTTTTGGTCATACTGTCCGTGGACCATTAAAATTATTGAAAGAGAGACTTCTTTCAAATGAAGACGCAAAGATTAATCTTCTTGATTATGTTTCTGATTTCAAATACAAGTTGTCAAAGGCCTGTGAAGTAGCAAGAACTAATCTTCACACTACTCAGTCAAATATGAAATTAAGGTATGACAGAAATTCACAGGAAAGGAGTTTTAAACCTGGTGACAAAGTTCTGGCTCTCTTTCCCATACCTCAGAATCCTCTTCAGGCTAAATTTTTTGGTCCTTATACCATTGAAAAGAAAGTAAATGACTTAAATTATATCATTAACACTCCTGGGAGACGGAAACAGAAACAACTTTGTCATATAAATATGTTAAAGGAATATTTTGACAGAGATAGCTCAGCTAATTATTCAGTTAATTTAGTTGTACCTGTCCCACACAGTGAAGATATCAACGATGGAATACGATCAGACTATAGTGACTCTGGTATAACCAATCTTCGGAATTCAGAAATATTGAACAACCTAGACCAGAAACTTTCACATCTACAACAACAGGAAGGAAATGAACTAAAACAGCTATTACATGACTATGAGCACTTGTTTCCTGATGTTCCAACACGAACAAGAAAAATTTATCATGACGTTGACATTGTAGATTCTGCGCCTGTGAAACAGCATCCTTATAGGATGAATCCTCTCAAACAGAACTATCTGAAGAAAGAAATTCAGTATCTACTGGAGAATGATTTCATAGAACCAAGTAAAAGTAACTGGAGTTCACCATGTATTCTTGTTCCCAAGCCAGATAATACATTCCGTATGTGTACTGACTATAGAAAAGTCAACAGTGTCACCAAAACTGATTCATTTCCAATCCCAAGAATGGACGATTGCATTGATAAAATTGGAAATGCGGAATATGTCACCAAGTTTGACCTTTTAAAAGGATTCTGGCAAATTCCACTCACGGAAAGGGCAAAAGAAATTTCAGCATTTGCAACTCCAGATGGACTTTATCAATATAAAGTCATGCCGTTTGGAATGAAAAATTCGCCTGCAACGTTTCAACGTCTGATGAACATGATAACATTTGGTCTTGACAATTGTGACGCTTATATCGATGACGTCATTATCTACAACAACACCTGGGAAGATCATTTGGAAACCATTCGAAAATTCTTCGATCGACTCAGTGATGCGAATCTGACAATTAATTTGAGCAAAAGTGAGTTTTGCCATGCTTATGTCACATTTTTAGGACATATTGTGGGACAAGGTCAAGTTAAACTTATAGAAGCTAAGGTCAAAGCTATCTCTGAATTTCAAGTTCCAATTTGTAAAAAGCAACTGATGCGATTTCTAGGTATGGCTGGATATTATCGGAAATTTTGTTCCAATTTTTCCAAAATTCCTGAACCTTTGACAAGTTTATTGAGTAAGAAAACCAAATTTTGTTGGTCTGACAAGTGTCAGGAATCTTTTGACAAGTTAAAGGCCATGCTTAAGAATGCACCAGTTCTTTCTGCACCAAATTTTAGCCAATCATTTAAATTATCTGTTGATGCAAGTGATGTAGGAGTTGGTGGAGTATTGATTCAGGAAGACAAAAGTGGTGTGGATCACCCTGTGTGTTATTTTTCTAAAAAACTAAACAAGCACCAGAAAAATTATTCCACAATTGAGAAGGAATGTTTGGCTTTGATATTGGCTTTACAGCATTTTGAAGTGTATGTTACCTCAGCTCTTTCTCCAATTATTGTGTACAGTGATCACAATCCCCTTACTTTCATCAACAAAATGAAAGACAAAAATCGGAGATTGTTGAGATGGAGTTTGATATTGCAGGAATATAACATTGACATTAGACACATCAGGGGAAAAGACAATGTGATTGCAGATGCACTCTCACGTGCCTAGAAATGTAATATTGCTTGATGTAATTAAGTCCAGTATCGTAAAACATGTTCTTATGTAATTTTGGTTATTGTAGTATTAGATGTATATTCAAAAGAAAGCTTTATTATATAAATCTTTCTTTTTCTTTATGAGGGGAGGTGTTATGTATGATGTTTATATAATGTTGTATATGTGTTTTGGGAGGTTATAAATGTTTCTTCACTTTAATATTTGCTTAAATCTTTATGTTTGTTAGGAAAAACATATATAACTAGTGTCCTTGAATTAGGTTGTTTTGATCAATATGTTTTCTCAATTTGAAGGTCAAGGTTGATTTTGTTTACAGTTAAAATTCCATTAAGATGACTCATATTCTAGAACATTCTGTCATGTGACCAATCTTTATATATATCATGTTTGGTAGACATTTTGTTCAGTTCGACATTACCATCAGTCTTGTAAAGAGCTATTACAGTTGTGAAAATTCATTCCAAATTCTAAGAGAGGAATTATTTTAATTATTCATTGGATTATTAACAGTGCTCATAAACTTTTGGATTTTGGATTTTGATTGACAATTTTGGAATTTATGTGAACTTATTCAGAGATTTTGGATTACTTCATTTTGACTTCAGCACATCAAGATTTCTAGTACATCAGGACTTTGGAGACCATTAGCACATAATAACATTCAAGGACACATTCTATATTTAGGACTTGTGATTAGAACAATCATTCTTATTGGATTATTAGGATACATAAACACATTACTGTAAGTGACTTTTTGATTTTTCATTTTAATTATCTAGTAATAAATTGCTTGTTGATTTTTACTTGATTTGTTGGTTTCACTTTCTTTCTGTTACATTTTTCTTAGACCATAGAGTCGTAACAACATACATACATACATACATACATACATACATACATACATACATACATATACTGCATTTGCTCTTGAAACAGTCCTTACCCTCAAGGGCGTGCCCAAGAGTTTCAAGCTTGATAATCCACTCTGTGAGTCTGTGAGTAAAGTTCAGGTGTGATTGCAATATAGGGGTGGGCGAGAATATATATATTTTTCAAAGACAAAATGATGAAACATATTATTCACTTTAAATGACAGTAGTCATCAAGCTAAACTATTAGTATTATTATTAGTAGTAGTAAGAACATCATTAGTAGTAGTAGTAGTAGCATTGATGCATTGGTGGTGATGAAGTGATACCTGTAGTTGACTGTGCGACGGTTGAAAAGGTCAAGGTTATCGTGCTAGCAGTATTCTGCTCCGGTGTTGATGGTGTAGACCTAGTTGTGGTTGGCTGTGTGGTAGTTGTAGTATCTGATGTTGTCGTACTAGTAGTATTAGGCTCTGGGGTTGATGATGATGGAGTGCTAGTTGTAGATGGCTTTGTGTTGGTTGTAGGGGTCCATGTTGTCGTACTAGGAGTATGCTGCTCGGGGATTGGTGATAATGTTGAACTAGCTGTTGCTGACTGTGTTGTGCTTCTTGTGGTAGATGTTGTACTAGTAGCATACAATTCCGGTGTTGATGAAAATGTAGTGCTAAAATGGGTTGTACTAGTTGTGGTTGACCGTGCGGTTATTGTAGGGGTCGATTTCATCGTACTAGTAGTATTTGACTCCTGGGTGGGTGCAGATGTAGATCTAGTTGTGGTTGGCTGTGTGATGGTTGTAGGGGTCGATGTTGTAGTACTAGTAGTACTCGGCGCCAGGGTTTGTGATGATGTAGTGCTAGTTGAGGTTGAATGTGTGATGGTTGTAGGGGTCGATGTTGTAGTACTAGTAGTACTCGACGCTATGGTTGGTGATGATGTAGTGCTAGTTGAGGTTGAATGTGTGGTGGTTGTAGGGGTCGATGTTGTTGTACTAGTAGTAATAGGCTCCGGTGTTGATGACGATGTAGATCTAGTGGTAGTTGACTGTGTGGTGGTTGTAGGGGTCGATATTGTTGTACTAGTAGTATTCGGCTCCGTAGATCTAGTGGCAGTTGGCTGTGTGGTAGTTGTAGGAGTGGATGTTGTCATACTAGTAGTACTCGGTGCCAGGGTTTGTGATGATGTACTGCTAGTTGAGGTTGAATGTGTGGTGGTTGTAGGGGTCGATGTTGTTGTACTAGTAGTATTAGGCTCCGGTGTTGATAATGATGTAGATCTAGTGGTAGTTGACTGTGTGGTGGTTGTAGGAGTCGATGTTGTTGTACTAGTAGTATTCGGCTCCGTCGATGATGATGATGTAGATCTAGTGGTAGTTGGCTGTGTGGTAGCTGTAGGGGTAGATCTTGTCGTACTAGTAGTATTCAGCCCCGGGGCTGGTGATGATGTACTGCTAGTTGAGGTTGAACGTGCGGTGGTTGTAGGGGTCGATGCCGTCGTACTAGTAGTATTTGACTCCTGGGTGGGTGCAGATGTAGATCTAGTTGTTGTTGGCTGTTTGATGGTTGTAGGGGTCGATGTTGTAGTACTAGTAGTACTCGGCGCCAGGGTTTGTGATGATGTAGTGCTAGTTGAGGTTGAATGTGTGGTGGTTGTAGGGGTCGATGTTGTTGTACTAGTAGTATTAGGCTCCGGTGTTGATAATGATGTAGATCTAGTGGTAGTTGACTGTGTGGTGGTTGTAGGAGTCGATGTTGTTGTACTAGTAGTATTCGGCTCCGTGGATGATGATGATGTAGATCTAATGGTAGTTGGCTGTGTGGTAGCTGTAGGGGTAGATCTTGTCGTACTAGTAGTATTCAGCCCCGGGGCTGGTGATGATGTACTGCTAGTTGAGGTTGAACGTGCGGTGGTTGTAGGGGTCGATGCCGTCGTACTAGTAGTATTTGACTCCTGGGTGGGTGCAGATGTAGATCTAGTTGTTGTTGGCTGTGTAATGCTTGTAGGGGTCGATGTTATAGTACTAGTAGTACTCGGCGCCAGGGTTGGTGATGATGTAGTGCTAGTTGAGGTTGAATGTGTGGTGGTTGTAGGGGTCGATGTTGTCGAACTAGTAGTACTCGGCGCCAGGGTTGGTGATGATGTACTGCTAGTTGAAGTTGAATGTGTGGTGGTTGTATGGGTCGATGTTGTCGTACTAGTAGTACTCGGCGCCAGGGTTGGTGATGATTTATTGCTAGTTGAGGTTGAATGTGTGGTGGTTGTAGGGGTCGATGTCGTTGTACCAGTAGTATTAGGCTCCGGTGTTGATAATGATGTAGATCTAGTGGTAGTTGACTGTGTGGTGGTTGTAGGGGTCGATATTGTTGTACTAGTAGTATTCGGCTCCGTAGATCTAGTGGCAGTTGGCTGTGTGGTAGTTGTAGGAGTGGATGTTGTCATACTAGTAGTACTCGGTGCCAGGGTTTGTGATGATGTACTGCTAGTTGAGGTTGAATGTGTGGTAGTTGTAGGGGTCGATGTTGTAGTACTAGTAGTATTAGGCTCCGGTGTTGATAATGATGTAGATCTAGTGGTAGTTGACTGTGTGGTGGTTGTAGGAGTCGATGTTGTTGTACTAGTAGTATTCGGCTCCGTCGATGATGATGATGTAGATCTAGTGGTAGTTGGCTGTGTGGTAGCTGTAGGGGTAGATCTTGTCGTACTAGTAGTATTCAGCCCCGGGGCTGGTGATGATGTACTGCTAGTTGAGGTTGAACGTGCGGTGGTTGTAGGGGTCGATGCCGTCGTACTAGTAGTATTTGACTCCTGGGTGGGTGCAGATGTAGATCTAGTTGTTGTTGGCTGTGTAATGCTTGTAGGGGTCGATGTTGTAGTACTAGTAGTACTCGGCGCCAGGGTTGGTGATGATTTATTGCTAGTTGAGGTTGAATGTGTGGTGGTTGTAGGGGTCGATGTCGTTGTACCAGTAGTATTTGGCTCCGATGTTAATGATGATGTAGATCTAGTGGTAGTTGACTGTGTGGTAGTTGTAGGAGTCGATGTTGTTGTACTAGTAGTATTCGGCTCCGTAGATCTAGTTGTAGTTGGCTGTGTGGCAGTTGTAGGAGTTGATGTTGTCATACCAGTAGTACTCAGCGCCAGGGTTGGTGATGATGTAGTGCTAGTTGAGGTTGAATGTGTGGTGGTTGTAGGGGTCGATGTTGTTGTACTAGTAGTATTCGGCTCCGTAGATCTAGTGGTAGTTGACTGTGTGGTGGTTATAAGAGTCGATGTTGTCATACTAGTAGTATTCGGCCCCGGGGTTGGTGATGATGGACTGCTAGTTGAGGTTGAACGTGCGGTGGTTGTAGGGGTCGATGCTGTTGAATTAGCAGTATTCGGCTCCGGTGTTGATGATGATGTAGATCTACTGGTAGTTGGAGATGTGGTGGTTGTAGGGGTCGATGTCGTTGTATTAGTAGTATTCGATTCCGGTTCTGATGACAATGTAGTGCTAGCATGGGTAGTACCTTTTGTTGTAATTGTTGAGCTTGTCGTTATTGTTGCTGTTGTTGATGATGATGATGGGTTTGTAGGTAGTCTTGTTGTAGTAGTTGTTGTTGTTAGCGTTTTAGTTGTTGTTGGCGTTGTAGTTGCATTTGATTTTGTGGTTGTTATGGTTGTTGTGCTTGCTTTTAGCGTTGGTGTCGTTATTGTTAATATTTTCGCTGTAGTCGTTGTTGTCTTCCCTTCCGTTGTTATAGGGTTGACTTTTACATATTTTATTAACGCAACTGACACGCTTGCTCTTCGAATCTTAATGTTTGTAACTAACACGATATTATCGTCATCTGTATCATTTTGCTGCTCGGTTATGATGGCTTTGAGTGCCTGCTCTCGAGGAGGTTCCTCTACCTGCTTCACCACAATGACGATAATGAATGTCACGATGACACTCCCATTTCTATAAAAAATATACAGATTACAGCACTTATTAAAATATATATGCCATTGTAAACAACTGAAAACTTTACAGACAACGTTTAGTCGGGTGACATTAAAGCGAACATACGATCACACTTATAAATCTACATAGAGTTTGACGGAAGAAAATGAAGCCAGACGCATATATATATATATATATATATATATATATATATATATATATATATATATATATATATATATATACATGTAGATACCGATGCACAGTTATATGCAATGTGTAGACTAGATATTTATTATGAAAGGTCAACACGACTGATATCGTTCTAAGTTTCTAGAGAAAATTCCATTTGAGAGTATATATATATATATATATATATATATATATATATATATATATATATGTTTATATGGAAGATACAACATCTACCAGCCGAATGACCATAACATGTTAGTGGTTACATCATTAACTAAAATGAAAAAGTCATTAGGAAAAATAACTCGCTTTGTTTAGCAACTTACAAAACTACAAACAATAAGATCTGGGTCTTCAGAGTAATATTAAAGCCATTAAGTGACAAGATATAAATAGGAAGCAAAAGGACACATGCATACATACATACATATACATTTCAGCTACATTCAAACCGATTTGGTTGTTTATTCTTGAGACACTGCAACGAATATCGACAAGGAAGTATTACGTACGTTTCAAGTCAATCATTAAACAACATCTGTTGATTTGCATGAATGTTGCATACCAAAAAATGAAACACTAAACGATAAATAAATTATAAACGCTAAACCATCAATGATTAATGATAAGCCATAAAATATAAGCGCCAAAATGATAAACGATAAAGGGTCAACAATGACATATAAGCTACAAATAATAAGCAAGAAACAATAAACCATAAATGTTGAACGGAAAACCATAGACGATGGACGAAAATAATTAAAACACATATAACATTTGATCGTTTTTGTGTATAATTTATTTATCGCAATGTTGTTTTTGCACAACTGTAAGTAGTAACATAGATATGAGGTTTACCCGTTTTAGACCGTTTTTAATTTTGTCTTCTTACTTTTTTATAGTTTGTCTTTTGTTTGTTTATTTCCCCGTCATTTAAACATGTAGGAGTCAATCATTTTTCTTGGCTTTTGTGTTTGGTGTTTGTTTTGTGGATGTAACTTGTTTCTTCCCCTGACGAAGACGAAGAGCTTGTTTGGCTCGAAACGTTATGAAACTGTTTTGTATTTGCGCCGTTATCAATTGTTGTGTCATTATATATATATATATATATATATATATATATATATATATATATATATATATATATATATATATATATATATACACACACACATACTTACACAAAAAATATATAATATATATAATACATATATATACATATATATATATATATATATATATATATATATATATATATATATATATATATATATATATATTGTTAGTTATTTGCATAGGTTATTTAATTGACTGACCATATTTCCATACGCTTTGAGATGCAGCAAATAGAATGTTGCACTGATACATAACGCATAAGTACTAGAAATAGCCCTCACAAAAATCATGTCCTTCTGAGAGAGAGAGAGAGAGAGAGAGGGGGGGGGAGGGAGAGAGAGAGATAGAGTGAGAGAGGCGACATATGACCTTTGTGTATGATTTCCTAATACAATATGATATGCGTCTTTTGACTATAATTTGCTGATAACAGTATCAAGGTGTATGTTGCCATTTTGGTTATTACGCCATGTATTTTGGTCATAATTCATTGTAACTAGTTGGAGTGCCTAATCACAACAGGTAAAAATATTTAATCAGCTACCACAAGATCAAACAATTCACAATCTGTTTTGAACTGACCCCTTAAACCTATATTTGTAAAGTTGAGGTTACTCACTCGTCCGTAACATTAGTGATCAATATGGTTTGAACACATGACCACTGCGGCATGAAGACAACTGTGCCCGTGTTCTCCTGTACAATTTATAGCGTTGTTTCAAAATACCTTTGTACTCCTTTTTACTTTCATGTGAGATAGTCATAAAAATTCCGCCGTTAAGTGCTGGCCATATATGTAGTTTCTAGACCAATGGCCTTGTGTAAAATAAATGACACCTATTCCCAGGTAGAGTAATGATATCGACAACCGCTGTGCAGCATGACTACCGAAGCCATATCTTTTATATGTTTACAGTCGACCCTATTACGTCATAATTTCATCCAAAGTATGCCACCATTAGTGCTGGATAGTTTAGGACATAGTTGGAAATGTAAAAGTAACCTAAAACTTTATTCTGCTAGTATACATGAATAACTACTTTTGCTCTTTGTGATCATGACAGTGAAGATGCAACTCGTGTTGTTTTACATACCCTAGGAATGTACGTATACCGTTCAACTTTTCACGTCGGATAGTAACTCTAAAGCAGCTCAGGATATCAATAAACCTTCCATACTTGCCAGTTTAGAAATTATTAAACCTCTTAGATGTGAAAGAAAGAAAGAAAGAATTTAACACGAACTGGGCCCTTCCAGTTAGCATATATCCCTCTCTCCCCCCTCCTCTCTGAAATTTTAATTAAGTTGGAATGAATGGAATGAATAAAAAAAAAAATTTTAAAATCTAAATTAAATTGTTATTCGTACTTTTCTTGAAACATCGTATACAACTGACGGTGACTTTCAAACCAACTTAGATTATTAGTTCCGAAAATTAAATAATCAACTTTAGTCACATGGGTTCATGGCCATTGAGATTGAACTCTCCCCCCACTCCCCTCTTTCTCTCTCTTTGAAAGGTACTCGTAAATTCAGTATATACACACATATATACATACATACGTGGACAAATAGTGAATTTAAGTAGACTTATGTTGTTGAAAATAAACAAATATTTGAACACAGGATGCTGTAAAAATCGGAAATGAACTACTTTTAAGTTTTCTTTCTTTCTTTCTTTCTTTTTTCCTATCGCACTCCCATGTGCTTATGTTATATCATATAATTTGACGGATTAATAAATTACACTCAAGGAATTCAGAGTAAAGAAAAAGCGAGTGTGCATCGTAATTTCGAACCATATTACTGCTATTTCAACTGGAGCTCTTTCTCTCCTTCTGACACTGGAAGCCTAAATTATATTGTTGATTTTGTAACTCAAACTTAGGATGCAAGTAAGCAATGTTCTCACATTTTTGTAAAAAGAGTGTTCACTTGACAGTGAATCTCGGGAATGCATGTATTTACTTCTCGGGTTTTGGGTATTGAATATGGACATTTGTTGTTGTAGTAAACGACTGGGAACGAACACATCTGTCCCTGTCTGTCTATCTCTCTCTCTCTCTCTCTCTCTCTCTCTCTCTCTCTCTCTCTCTCTCTCTCTCTCACACACACACACACAAAATAACCTTGGTTACAATGTTACTTACACTTACTTATTTGTCGAGTCAAAATTACGTTCCTGTCTCCTCTGCGTTATCATGCTGAGACATTGATATCACATGCATGGCTTTTACAACGGCGGCAGCGTCAAAAATGTTAAAGTTTGCGCTAAACATTTGTGTACAAGTGTTGGCATGGTGGATACATCGGCATAGGGCTGCGGGTGAGAATATTACTTTTTTGGCAACTATATGCATTTTATTTTATTGTTCAACTTCATCACCATGAGTCATTTTACACCATTTCCTTCACTGTCGAAGTTCTTAATGTGCAAATGTGATAAATATGTTTAGCGACGTCTAAATACATTTGCTGTGTGTATATCTTGTATAATAAACTAAATCATCAAATTATGCATACACAAAATAAGCCTACTTTATCAATTAAAATAAAAGAAGACTAAATATAATTCCTATATTCTGCGAGTTCTCCATCAATCTGACACACATAAAATACAGAAGAGGACATTCACTGAGAATAAATACACAAATAGACATTCACTGAGAATAAATACACAAATAGAGAGCATGTATAAAGTCTCTTTCATTTTATAGAGTTGAAACACTTTAAACGCACAGCATAAATTTAAAATTAGCAAACGTCTGTATGTTATAATATCAACAGGAGCAATAACTCAATGTCACGTTGTTTTATGACGTTAGTATTTTCTGCATTCATAAAGGATTGTTGAGAATAAAACGCATGGCTCAACAATATGTGCTAGAAACGACGTGGTGATGCTAAGGCAATGCAAGAACGGCAAGTAATGAGATAATAAACGATTACCAAAACACAATAGCATGCTAGCTTAAATGCAAACACTAAAGAAACGTATACACGGAAAAGGCTGAGATGACGAGCGATAAAAGCTGAGATTTTAGCTTTAAATGAGAAAAACGCAAACGCAAAAGAATTGAACTTGAAATATGCATTTCAAAAGAATTTTTGGAGTTCATAAATGTTTCCGGGTCTGTATATACATACATACATGCATACATACATACATACATACATACATACATACATACATACATACATACATACATACATCATACATACATACATACATACATACATACATACATACATACATACATACATACATACATACATACATGCATGCATACATACATACATATCTAGATACATACTGCATGCATCAAAATGTATATTTGTTATTTTATACTGCGCTATGTATTGAAGAAGAAGTATTCAAGTATCCAGTGGCACAATAATAACGTTCAGTTGGTGCAAACCTTGGTCAAAATACGCTTAAATTATGCTGACCTTTGCCAAACAAACTTATTTGTTAGTTTATTTAAATATTAGTAAATATATTCTATATTAACTTAGACGTCTCAATGGAGTAAACTCATATTAGCGCAGAGTTGAAATAATTGTGTGTAATTCATAGCCTTGAGAATTGTGTATAATTCATAGCCTAGACAGGTAAAAAGTATTAGAATACTCATTTTGTGACCAATTGATAAAGATATATTTTGAAATCTTTCTTTGTCACATAAAGAGGACAGTCATGCCAATATGATCCCGGATTTTAATGAAATAAAACCCCTCAATTTTTAATCTAGTACAGATGTCATAAGAGATAACAGTATTTCCTTATCACTTGAAATGAGGTCAAATTTGTTCAATTTAGGATTCTTTTCTTTTGAAAGAGTTAAACGCAATACTTGAGGATGCATCTGGTACGCGTGCCATTTAAGCAGAAACTTGAGGATGCATCTGGTACGCGTGCCATTTAAGCAGAAACTTGAGGATGCATCTGGTACGCGTGCCATTTAAGC